>PVJL010012361.1:0-37648 GCA_004026885.1 Lyroderma lyra | reverse complement strand
AGTAAGGGTCACGTGGACGGAGTCTCTCTCCCAAAGTATCTGGAACTTTCCATTTAATACTTTCAGGCCATGGGTAATTGAAACCTCGGAAAGGGAAACGACGGGTAATGGGGTTAAACTGGGCTTCCTCCATGACTGACCTTTACCGTCTCTCAGAACAATGACCCCCTTGCCGATGATCCCCTTGCCGATGATCCCGGAACGATGACCCCCTTGCTGATGACCCCTGACCCGCTGACCAAGCCCACAGACCCGCTGGCGGTGCCTTGGGGTACGGGCGTGGGGCCCTTGAGCTCGCCGGCCTGCCGTTACCTTGCACACGGACGTGGCGCACTCCTGGCCGACGGAGAGCTGACCACGACGGGGCGTGCGGAGTCTCCTTTGGATCCTTGTGAAAGTCTCGAACGCGGGTGCGTGGGGGGATTGATTTAGAGGAAACAGGAATCCAAAGAGTCTTCTGTTTCCCCCCTCACTCCTCCGAGTGCTCCCCTGCCCTCGTCTGCCTCTTGCTTTAAATTCGTGACGGAAAACTGTAGAGAAGAGGGGGCCGTGAGAACCGGGCAGGACGGGCTGGGGTCCAGGCCGCACAGTGACCGCCAGCTTCGTCTGCGGTGAGAACAACTAAGGACAAGGGAGACACGCCCCAAACAGGTCGGTCACCCTCTCCCAAAATCGGACCATCCTTGGTAGAAGCCCCTTCTGGTGCTGGTTAACACGCTTGCATTTCAGGAAGGAGTCGGGAGCCGAATCCAAAGCCCCCCTTCCCAGCACCCCCAATGCCAGCGCCTCCCGCACCCCAAGTTCTTTCACCTCCAGTAAGTGGAGCATCTTTGTGCGCGCAGCGGTGCTGCCAGTGTTCTGGGAAGGGCACGAGCAGGACTTTGCACGTGGTTGGGTCCATATGGGCCCAGGCCGAGGACCAGGCCGCTGGGCGGGAGAGCAGAAGGCAGGAGTGGCACCTGGCAGCTCAGCGGTCCCCGACAGCGACCAGGACCAGGCCGAAGGGGAGCCTGGAGTCCCGCCTCGTCCAGACCCCTTCCCTTCCCGTGTTGATGTTGTGTGACACCCAGCGCTTGCGGGTTGTCTTACCACCTCCTGCGGGACCGGTCCGTCTGAGTTTTGGGCCCACCGTCCTGAGAGCACTTGGAGTTCCAGCCCAGGTCATTTCCATCAGCAAGGCGCATGGCATCGTAGTGGGCACGAGGGGCACGGGAATGAACGGCGCTCGGCTTGGAAGTTATAATAAAGGCGTTCCGGGACAAAAGCAAAATGTCACCGAGTTGCCATCTCACGGGAGGATCGTTTAGAACAGCGAGGACCTCTGTGTCCCACTGGTGTGATATACAGCGACGGCCCTTTAGAGGACCTGGCGTGAAGTGTGTGTGCCCGTGACAGTGACAGACTGCCCTGTGTGCTCAGGGGCACCGAGGCCAACGCCTGTCACACCTGGGCAACAGTCTTTTCTCCAGGGCAGGGCGAGGGGTCGGACGAGTGCGGGTTCTTGGGGACAGGTCACACTGGGTGTTGTTCTGAGAGAGCCAAATGACACAGACTGGCTTCTGAGACCCGAGACGAAGACCAGGACGTCTCCGAAGCCCCCTGCAGTGGCATCAATGACTTAGGCGCTTGGTAAATATCGTGAAAGGAAGAACATTTCCGAGACTAACACCGAGTGACTGGAAAGGTGATTATTATTAATGCCAAGTGCGGCGTGTGCTCCTGGGCTGGACCCCGTCCCCAGCCTGTACCGTCAGCCCGTAGCCGGACGCCTGGGGCTCAAGGACGCGCTTCCAGAAGGGGGGACACTGGCATTTCCCGGGCAATGGCTTGGAGGTGGTTCGTGCAGGTGTGGGGTGGGGGCTGGGGACACAGCCTGACCCCAGGCCGAGGCCATGAGCCCATGGCCAGGACTGCCCTGAGCCGGCCGTGCCCTGTGCCCGCGGGCTTGCACTGTCAAATCAAACAGGAGGCTGCGCACGAGGGACCCCCCTGTGTTAGTGGGACTGTCCCCTAGCCCAGCATTTCTCACGGTCTGTCAGGTCAGAGCTTGTTGTGTCTAGTGAGTTCTGAACCAGCAGACCCAGGTGAGCCGGGCGCCCTCTCACCGCAGGGCACTGTGGGGGGGGTGGGGGGGGGACCGGGAGGCGGCGGGGGGGACCAGAGCTCACATGCCTCCCAGAGAAGCTTCTAGTGGAAAATGGAAAAGCAGAACGTGCCCAGGGGCCACAGATTCACTGTATCTGATCCTTCTTTTTTTGTTCTTTTTCCCTTTTCTTAAATACGCTGCTTCAAAGAAATCTCCAAGAAAAGACGTCCAGGGAATGCTTTTCAGAGGTCATGTGGAAGCCGAGAATAATGGGCCTCCTTCTTTGGCTCCAGAGTCCCAAGTTAAGGGTGGTTTTCTGCTCCCCCCGCCGCCCCACACCCCGCAGACACTCATACTGACCCCACTGCCCATCTGCCCTGGACACGTATCAAGGATGGACAGACACACTGGCCTGCAAAAGCCAGAATTCAGCCTGTATCCCCCCAAACCCTCACACTTCCTTTTCGGTTCAGACTATATAACTCCAGCAATTTTTCTATCGGTAGATGTTTAGAGCTCCCTCCAGTGTCACTATGTTGTCGTATTTATTTCAAGCTTTATGGAAAAATCATTCTTCCTTTCACCAGTGCAGGGAGAGCATTGTGTTTTCCTTACACTTAACCCCAGGAGCTGCACACAGATGCCTCGTGTGGTTCTGGAATCTATAAACCGGCCGTTCGTGGTCTCTGTGCTTCTTTCAGGACCAGGAGAGTTTGGGGGGTGGGCAGAGGGGGATGGAGGTGCGGTCGCAGGACAGCACCGAGAAGGACAGCGTAATAAACGAGCCCTGTAATAAAAGTGTCGCTTAAAGAGCTTGTTAGCGCCCCCTCCTTAGGAAGCGGGAGATGCCAGACGTCTCAGCTGAGCAGCCTCGGCCCCGGGACCCCACGCGCTGGCCTGCTGTCACGGGAGGCGGCACCCAGTGCCTCGTGTGTTTGTAATTCTGGTCGGAAGGCAGTGGGGCATGTCCAGGGTTGACCGTGTTCTGCTAGGTCTGTCATCTGGCCGAGTTCTATTTCATGCGAGAGTCCCAGCATTTCTGAGAGAGAGAGAGAGAGAGAGAGAGAGAGTTCGTTTATACGCGTGTGCCTATAAACTCATGCACGTATATCTGTGTACATAACCAAGATGTTCAAAATCCAAAACGTTGTTTTCATGGAGTTACTAAACATTCTTGGTCTACACCTTTGAATTCAGACTGGGTTCAAACCACCTCCTGCCTTTGGTTGGCAAGGTAAAGGTTTCAGGTTTTGTAAAACTTTGTGGAGATAAGATACCCCTGTATGGAGGGGAGCAAAAAGACTTCTTATTTGTAAATGCATAAGAAGCGTAGCAGCCCAGAGGCCATGACCGTGACCACACAGCACTGCCCTCTTGCTGTCTCTGCAGGGATGACACGATGACCCTAAGCAGAGCGGGACTGTCATGCATGTTCTGGGCTCCTGTTCAGTGTCACGGAGAGCTGGGGTTCAGTAAATGGGAACCGGAGGAGTCTGGGCCCGGGTCAGCGATTCCCACTTGGAGAGGAGCTACGGCTTCCACCACTAGCCCCAGCTGAGCCTTGTGCGCCCGCGGGCCGAGCCCTTGGCGGCGGGCAGGGCCTCCTGAGCAACGCTCCGGGCTCTGTCTGACTCGGTCGTTCTGGGCTCTAAGCTCGTCACATCTAAGTCGTGCTGGCCAGTGTCCACTGTCCCTGATTACGAGCTTAAATAAAAGTTGACTAAAAAGGAAGGGGTAAGTCGGTCTCAGGTGCTTGGAGAATACTCCGAATTGTAGGTAAAGAAGTGAGCAGCAAGGATTGGACCTGGAAGCAAACAACCGGCAAAAAGGTCTTATTTCCTCAACCTAATGGGTCCGTGGTGAATTGGGGGGAAAAGTGGTGGTCTGAGGCTCTAGAATTAAGTGACCCCCGTGGCAGAGCCCCAAAGGGAGAAAAACACTCAGTGACAACCCTGAGGTTTAAACATGGTGCTTCTGTTGCAGCTGCTGCGAACCGAACAGTTAAAAGTCTGTTTAACTAGAGGCTCAAAGCGTACCCAGCGGTGGGCACCTTCCTCCCGGAGGCGGGTCCGCAGGGCTTGTTTCCGTTTGTCGTCTGACCCTTCCGTACGAGGGGGACCCCACGCAAACAGAGTTGATTTATAAATTCAGAGTCCCCCCATTGGATGCACTACACCCATCCCGACGCTCTACCCCCCGCTCAGAACAGTGTCTGAACGCGTCGATTCTGGTACCTTCTGGCGCTTCTGCCGTTTTCTCTTTCACCTCTTCCACGTCGGCAAAACGTCTCCCTTTGGGGACTTTTTTCACTGGGGAAACGAAAAAAACGTCACTTGGAGTGAGATCGGGTGAATAGAGAGTGTGGGGCACGCGGATCCTCCCGGGTGTTTGGGTCCGAAACGGCTGAGCACTCAGCGCGGTGTGGGCAGGCGCGCTGTCACGCTGCACGCTGTGCGTGTCAGTCACCGTCACGAAACGGGCACACGCGGTGACAGAGTCTCCAACAAAAACACACTGAAGCTGAACGCGGCCCTCACACCACCACCAGTGGGTACCCGGATGCAGACGGGTTCCCAAAACACTCACTTAGTTGGGGAAGCCTGTGCTACAAGGGGCCCGCCCCCCAGGAGATAATTCCAGAGTTTTGGGGGGTTCGGGGGGGGTATCCCATCTCATCTGCCCAACCGAAGTCCCAGCCACAGCTCTCCCTGTTTCCACACTTCAAAGCTTTGTGAGAAGACGTGTCAGATCCTAGAGCCACCTCACGGCTGGGTAGGTAGTTCCTGTGGCAAACAGTGTGACCCTCCTGTCGGGCAATCTCACCCCCCCCTCCCCAGCTGCTCGGCTTAGGGCCACAGTAACTGCCCACATAATGACAACGTGTTTCACGTGCCCAGCAAAAGACGTCCATGAGCCCTGGTCACCAGAGTACACTGTTAATGAAAGGAGCTTCCTGTTTAGCTAACCAAACGTATTGTCCTGATAACTTAGGGGTTATTTTCCTGTGTACCCCAGTTTTTGTGCTTTTATGAGAATCCGGTGAAGGCAGTAGAGGGAGAGAGCTCAGAGGTCCACACTGACCTTCATAGAGCTTCTCCCCTAAATTTTCTTGCCTCCTTTACTTCTCTGTCGATATCCCGCCTCTAGCAAAGCTCAGGGAGGAGATGCTTTTTTTTTTTTTTTTGGGGGGGGGATATTTTTCAAAATTAGATTATAGTTAGAAAATCAAATTTCTATAAAGTGAATGTTCATCTAGAATGTTCATAGATGCAGTGATAGATAGATAGACAGATAGATATTAAGCATCGTGAGTTTTTCGAAAATTACCTTTTGACTTACCTGATCTCTCTTTAGATTTAACTTCTTACTTTGCTCCCCAATATTTTCCTATTTTGCAAAATGTAATAAACGTGCAAGAAGTCACGGAGATGAAGCATACTTGGAGAAGAAGGTGCGGAGTTTTCCTTTGGACGTTTCTGGCTTTTTGGGGCCAGACCAGCAGGTGGGACGGGAAGGTGGGGGCCAGCGATGCGGGCGCCCTTGGGGCAGACGTGAGGCATCAGGTTCTGAGTGCGTGCGGCCACCCCGGGACAGCACGGCGCGGAAGGACGCAGCACGGGGCCGAATTCCCGTTAGCAGAGGAGCCGAGAGCCAGGCGGGTGAGGAAGGCCTGGGAAGTCAGCAGCGTCTTCCTCATCCAAACATGCGGGGACCAGAGCCGTGTGGGCGCCTGTGCCCCTCGGACCCGAGGCCCTCACCGAACTCCAGTCCCCTCTCCTGGCCCGGCCACAGGCTCACCCTGCTGTCTCTGCCCTCCATGTGGAATCTCTCTTACCTGGAGGAATGATGGAAAGATATGAGGGGGGACGCCCCCCAAAAAGCCAAAACAAAACTGTCTTCTGGAGCGCTTTGTGAGCGTTCTAGGGGCCCGTCTGCGTCCGGGCACCAGCTGGCGTGGTCGTGAGGCTCGTGCGGCTCCAGCGGACTTGTTCTGGAGACCCTGTCACCATGTGTGCCCCTTCCGTGACAGTGACTGACACGCCCAGCGTGCAGCGTGACAGCGCCCCTGCCCACACTGCGCCGAGCGTCCCGCCGTTTTGGACAAAAACACAGCCTGGCCCCGTGCCCCACCCGCCCTAGCCACCTGACTCCCCCCGTGACCTTGTTTGGTTTGTTTCCCTGGATAGAAAAGTCAGAGGGCAATGGCTTGCCGGCGTGGAGCGGGGGGACAAGGCGTCGGAGTCGGCCGTGCCAACGCGTCTCAGCGGGTGCAGTGCGTCCAGCGGGGCGTCCTGAGAAGGCGACTGGCCTTTAAACATGTAAGAATAAAGACGCGATTTGTTATAAATAAATTCCGGGGGTGGGGGCTGGGTCCCCTCTCGTAAACCCAAGCAGAAGACACCCACGGAAGCTCTCTCTGCGGCCAAGAGCTGAGGTCGCCCGTCCCCGCCTGTTCTGGGGCCTCAGAGGCCGCCCCCACCCTGCGCACAGTTCCACCAGGACGGGACATTCCAAAGAGGAAAAGCACCCGCTCCAAGCAAAGGGCAAAGGAGAAAAGAGCCGCTTGGCTTCAAGGGCTTTTCACCTCTTAACTCAGCACAGTGGGACTTCTGCCACTGTCCCCAAGGCCCTGCAGCCACACCTCCTCCGTGTGCAGGGAAAGGGGGTGAGAACCACTTCCTGAACCCCTGCGTCGACATGCGCACTTGTTCTCGGACCCTGTGCTTCCTCAGGGGTGGGTAGTTCTTAGTGACGGAGTGTCGTGGGGGCGTAATCTCCATCAGGGACAATCGGTGATCTCCCCATCTGGGGTGAAGAACTCTGCAAAGGTGCCTTAAAGGGAACTCTAACTGACGCCCCTCCCCACCAGGCACGCCGGACGCCCACCTTGACAGCCACTGCCAGGTTTCCAGGATGAGTTTCCAAAAATTGGTGGGAAACTAATATACGCATGTCAAGTCTTTGTTTTAACATAAGGACACTTGAAAATAACGTTCCCAGTCTTGGGGGAAAGGGAAGGATATTTTAATATCCCCCACACGAGAACAAGGCCATCTCAGTATACATCGTAGAAGTGTCGTGTGACATGCTGTAGTCACGGCACCGCCTTTATTGTCCTTTGTTTCCATGGCTTGGCCCTGGCGCTCAGACCAGCATGTGGGAACCACGGAGCTGGAGTGTTAGCCAACAAATATGGTCAAACTATGCCACCCCAGCAAGAGCAGACCATGACCTTCTTTGAGCCTGTCTCTGGCTTGTAGTTCCTGAAGCTTCCCAGTGCCAAAATAGACTTCTTTCCGCTCCCTCGTCTAGCCTGTGGCTCTGGGAGAACAAGGACAATACGGTACCGCCGAGGTGCGCCGTGAATGTTCCATGAGCTACTGAATGTTCTAAAGTCGGGGGCCAGGGGCGGTAGGGGCCCTTGTAGGAAAGACTGAGGAACCGCGTGGGCCCCGGAGAGGCCCACGGTCGTGGCAAGCCGAGTAGGGTTGCCATGAGCCGGGGACCCAGAACGCCTGGAAAGGCTGAAAGGGACTTGAAAACTGGTCCCTTGAAGCTACAAATATGGGCAAGCGACCATATGCTCTGGGCGTGGCTGTGTGATCGGAAGAGCGGGGATTTGGGGGCCAGGACAGCAAAGGCCCCGCACCGGGCGGGCAGGGACGAGCTCTCCCCGTGTGGCAGGGCCAGAGCGTGGACGGGGGTCCCTGCGACGAGCCGAGGCTGGAGCCCGGGCTGCAGGGAGTGATGTAAGGCATGGCCGCAGGGAGAGGGGGCTGTCTCCCCAGAGTCGCTGGATCAGGGGGCAGAGTGGGGAGAGTTCACCCTGAGCGAGCAGGAAGACCAGAGGAGCGGGGCTTCTCAGACATTAGGGGTGTATACGAGGGGGGACCCCGCCCAAACGGAACTTCCTTGTAAAAGATCGCATCTTATTCTTCCACGTTTAAACTGCAGTCACCTTCACAGGACACGTCACCTTCACAGGACGCGTCACCTTCACAGGACGCCCCGTCGGAGGCCGTGCCCCCATGGACACGCTCCCCCCCGGCTCTGAACAGCTTGAACGCGCCGACTCTGACGCCTTGGGGTGCTTCCGCCGGTTTTTGTTTCACCCCTTGCAGGTGGGCAAACCATTGCCCTTTGGGGACTTTTTCATCCGGGGAAACCAGAGAAAAGTCCCTCAGGATGAGAGTAGGTGGGGGGCATGGGGGTTCATGCCTTTTTCTTGGTCCAAAACAGCTGACCCCTCAACGAGCGCCGTGTGGGCAGGTGCTGTCACAGTCCTCTGGTGGCCACAGCTCGGATGTCTCTGCAAATCGTGACACAACCTTCTCAGAACCTCCAGATAAAAACTGGGGTTGACCGTTTGGCCTGGGGACAAATTCTGAGTGCACAATCCCTCTCACACCAAAGAAAGATAATTCTGGAATTTAGGGGGGTCCCCCCTCGTAAGTCGCCCGGCCTGCTTACAGAAAGTCACCTGCCGCGTCCGTTGGCCGGGGTGGAGCCCCAAACTTTGCGTCTCTCACAAGCCCTCCAGCGGTGCCCAGGCTGTCGTCGGTGGCGCACACTGTGGATCGCAAGTGTGGAAGGCAGGGTACAGGGGGTGCCCAGGAGGCCCCGAGACCGGCGGGGGTGTCGAAGGGAAATTCTGTCACAGGTGACCATTTCTGTCCCCCCACCCCCGTTGGAGCAGGGAATCTCAACAACACTGTGGACATTCGGGGCCGGTGTGTCTTTGCTGGGCGTGGAAGGCGGGGGCAGAGGGGAGCTGTGCTGTGCACTGGACGATGTTGAGCAGTACCTCCTGGCCGATACTCGTTGGATGCTGGCACCCACCTTCCTTTGTGACAACCACAAATGTCTCCAGACATTGCCACATGGTCCTCGGGGGACAAAATTGCCCCCGTGGAGACCCATGGGTGGGAGGGGGAATTGGTGACCCTCTCACCCACATTTACCTCCAGAACCCTGGCAGCATGAGGCAGAAATGACGTCACTGTGATAAACCTACAGAGCAGCCCACCTTCCCCTCTTTCAGTCTGTAGAAACGCTGAGAACGTGTTTGCTTTTCATTTGACAGCCTGATTGTTTTCGAGTGTCCCCAGCGCAGACCAGCGCCTCGGCCCCATTTACTCACAGTTTCTGAGAGAACAGTAGGGACATTCCTTTCCAAGGAAATGTTGGCTCAGTAACCTCACATCATTTTAAGTCATCACCACACACCCACCCAAATTGTGAGATAAAATGGAAACTCCATCATCTGCTCTCAGGATACCATTATGAGTAATTCACTAGTGACCTCTAAGAATTTCTTTGTATCCAGTCACTGCCACATGTGACTTTCGTTACACAACCTCTGAAATGCTTTCCAGCTCCAAGGTCAGTCAGTTGACAGTCTCAAAACTCCTGACGAGGGGACAGATGGGTTTGCTTTTGGCCATTGTTGTAGTTATTTCTGCTTAATGTGTTGAGAAAACATCTCAAGATTTTAACCCCGGCTCGAGGCCTGGGACCGAGGCCCTTTAATGGGCTAGCGTGTCATCTGTCTTCTCGTGGTGAACGTGCACTGCAGCGCCCGGAGGCCCCTACTGTCCAATCAGTTAAACCTTCTCTGAAAGCCAAAGAAAACTTAGATCCAAAACAGAAATGTACATCATGTTGAAAAGCCTTCTCCAAGTGCTACAGCTAATAAGCACTGTTGTGTTTTTACTGGAAATGCGTGCATCTAGCCAAGCATTCTTCACATTTTTCCCAGGACTTAGTCATAAAATCATTTTAGATACAAAGCGAGGATGACATGTGTACATATCTGATAAAGGGCAACAGTATTTTTGTTTGTTTGTTTTCTGCTGGATGGCTCCCTGAAATGGAGAAAAACAAACTCTATAAGGACACACACGTATGCGTGTGCACATACACGTGTGCACACATGTGGGGATATGTGTATAGATAGTCCCCTCCCCCCCCAAGTGCGCACACAGATATGCGCATGTATCTGTTTCAGCACGGAGTGCCAAACCTGGCTTCCTTGTCACTATTACATTTCTAATTCACTCTAAAGGATACTGCAGACCTTGCCCTTGGACGTGAAAACTTAGATCTAAAGCAGGCACGTCCAACCTGCGCTCCAGGACGACTTTGAATGTGGCCCAACACGAACTCTCACTACACGATGAGATGTTTTGTGTGACCTTTGTTTTCCCTTTCACTCATCAGCTGCCGTTAGTGTGAGTGTGTGTTCTCTGTGGCCCAAGACGATGCTTCTTCCGGTGTGGCCCAGGGACGCCGACAGGTTGGACACGGCTGCTCTAAAGTATAGAACACTTCCTAACTGCCCACTTGTCTACGACACTGTTAGGAGTTTGGGTCAAAGTGATTTTGGATGTGACTTACCCAGAACACTGCTGCAGTGTGGACACGCTTTCCGGGAGTGGTCAGGAAGGGAGCAGGGCGGTGGCGGTCACTGTCGGTCCATGCAGACGTGAGGGCCTGTCACTGGCTGCCTTGCTCACCAAAGGAGGGAGAAAAGTGAACCCAGATGTTGTTGAAAAAATTCCCCTTTTCAGAATCGATTGACATAAAGGCCATCATCTGCGTGGTGTCCAAAGAGCCCAGCACTTGGGTTTCTGGGTGTGCGTCCTGGCTGTGCAACTTGCTAGGTATGCGACCTTGGGTAGGTCACCTGACCTCGCATTCCTCATCTGCTGTCTGGGGATAATGAACCGCAGCATCCTGGTGGTTACGAGGCCTTAACGAGACGATTCCTCCAAACATGTGGACGTTGGGAAGAATTATACATGTCAGGTCTTTCTTCCTGGCCGATATCCTTCTTGTGTGGGTTCTTGCTAACACAGCAAGTGCATTCCTGAGCAGACAGCATCGTGCACAGCTCACGGACAGAGTGAACCAGCGCGAGATTAGCTGGAAACTCGGGCGGGGCGGTGGTTTGGCTCGTGGCTTGTTGGGACGTGCCTGCATGTGTCACGGCGGAAGGTTCGTGTGTCCTGCCGTTCACCCCTTCAGAGTTGTGGTTCAAGCCTCTTAAGAAAGAGCTAGAACGAATGCCAAAGTGTGCCGATACAAGGGGAGCTGCTGTCTTGAGGATGACAGAGGTCCTGATTGTAGCCTTTGCTGATTTCTGTGTTGTAAATATTCCCACGGTGACCAGTGTCACACTGCCAACATGACATCACCAAATGTGAGGGGGCAGGGATGCCTGGTAGCTCACCGTTGCATAGCATTTCCCCTCGACAAGCAGATGCAATTAACTTCAGTCAGACAGACAATAGTAACATGGAGTAAAATCACTAGAGAGTGGCGAGTTTTTCCATACAATTTGTTTAATTGTGAGATTGGATAATTGAGTTTTCAGTAACGGCTGTGTGTGACACCAGCCCGCAGATTTAACAGTCAGCCCTTGCCGGCCCATAGGAGCTGGCTCCAAACGCCGTATTTCTTTTTGGCCATGTCAAAACGCAGAATGGTGCCGTGAATCAGCAAGCTCAGGACCACCCTGGAAATCGCAGGCATAAACAGGGTTTTGGTTTCCCTCGTGACTTTGGGTGAGACACCTATCCTCGGTCCCGCATTTCCTGCCATTCCCTCCGGCTAACAAAATAAGACAGTTTATGAGAATGGTTTAGCGATCTCGCCGTTAGGGTTAGTAGTTGAAACCGTTTCCACCTTTTAATTGTTTTAAAGGTAGCGAAGACTTAGAGCAGAGTTTTATAAGATCTCTTTGTGGTTAGTAAGATGAGAATCTAGAAAATATTCCCAAAGAGAGAAGATGTTTTGTTTTATGTTTTCCTTTTAGCTGTTTGTCACAGTCCAGGAGGCAATAGCTATTGGGGAACCAAGGATTAAAATTTTAGTCTGTTCATGGTGTGCACGCCCGGGAGAGGGACCTGCAGACGACCCGTGCCCCCGCCTTTAATCAGAGGGTGATGTGACGGATGCTTTGAGTCTGACCAGCCTACTGCAGCTGTGCAGAGTCTGAGAAGTTCGCTTGGAAAACAGAGGGAAAATGAATTAAAGACAGCTTTTATAATCAAAACCATCAAAAGACTTAAAGGCCAATGAAACCAATAGTCCAGACACTGAATTACTAACTTACTCCTAGATGTGTCTCAGGCATTGCGGTTGTCTTGGAGGAGTTTGTAAGAAGATTGAAAAAATTTACAGACCCTTGACCTCTGGGCCATAGGTTGGGTTGGGAGCTGGGTGGTACAGGAAAAGGGATGGTTCTGTGCCAGTCGCACACACTACAAATCTATTCTACTTTATTTTAAATTAAGTGCCAAAAAGCATGTTTTCAAATGCAATCCTGTGTGCAACCCAAATATTACGTTTTGTTTTCCTGAGCAGGACTTTACACCATTAATGCCGTAGGCCCAGGATTTCAAACACACTGGCCATCTCTCGTGAATTTGATGGACATATTTATTTGCAGGCAAATAGTGGGATAGAGTCACGTATTTTGAAATAAAACATCTCGCCGTAAGTCTCCTATCTGATCATTTGTAAGTCATATGCTGTTTTTTGTATTGGGGAAATGTGATATTTTGATGGTTCTAAAAAAAATAATAGTCTTCATCCAGCAAAAAACAAAATGTCAGTATGTTATTGTTTTGCTTAAGAATTCACTGAGACAAAAATGGTTTTAGATTTTATAGATGCTTGCAAGAAAAAATGGTTCTCATTTCTTTTTGGGTGGACTTGCATCAGGGAGTCACGGACTGCTTACACGGGAGGGCTTTCCCATTGCTAGCAGGCCGAACCACGTGCAGGGCTGGTTAAAACCCAGCTTCCCAGAGCCCACCGGGGTTTCTGATTCAGCAGGTCTGCGGTGAGGCCTGAGAATTTGCATTTCTAACTGGTTTCCAGGTGACCCAGCTGGCCCTGAGGACCACACTTTGTGAGTCACTTACTGGTGTTGTGAGAGATAAAGAACGTGTCCAGCAAATCAGTAAGCGTAAAATGACCGTTAACAGCACGCCGGGCGTTCCGAAATCTGAGACAGGAGGAGACAAGGCCATCTTCAAACACTTCATTTAGGACGGGCAGTTTCCATTTGCAAGTCCAGGGGGCTTTAAGATGAGCTTCCTCGGGGTCCGTGGTACCAGCTGGGGAGACCGAGTTCTGTCTGTGCTCTTAGGCATCTGCCCACAGGTCACGGCTCTGCTGGTGGCGTTGGAGGAAGCTGACAGCAGCCACCTGCAAAGAAGAATGCAGGAAGGCTCTTCACGACTGTTCACTAGTGTCATTGCTGCTGCCACCCTGGCAGACAGAGCTCCACGCCGTGCCCTTGGTCACCTCCGGATGGAATCCCATGTTCGCGTTGGGTACTAGAGGCATTTGGCCCCTGAGCTCGGCTCCTGCCCTGCCCTGCCCTTCCCACTAGCGTTGTCCCCCAGATGTCCTGACCCTGGTAACTGGCTGCTGAGTTTTCACTCCAAGAATCAACTCCCGGACTGCTGGGTGGAGCAGACACGAGGCCACCAGAGGGTCTGAGGGGCCCTGACGTCTCCGCTCTGGGCTGCTGGGTCTCGAGGGCAGAGACGTAGAGAACTGGAAGGAAAGAGCGTCCTGGAGGCCACAGTGAAGGCCCTGTAGTCCCTGGAGCCATGCACACCCTCCTCCTGTCATGCCAACAGGTCAAGGTCTGGTTGATAGGCCACATTGCTTTTCCGGAGCCTTCCTTGCCGTGCGTTCCAGAGCCAGTGCGCGTCCCGGAAACTCTCTTTGCCAGTGAGCTTGTTGGACTCCAGAGGTGCAGTTAGAAAACCTGCACTTACACTGATACCCTCGGCAGGAAGCCACAGTAACAGATTCACGCATCGCAGTTACATTTTAGCTTCTGTCACAGAGAACTGTGTCACTTGTTTTTGAAAAGTGGACCCAAACCTCGCTGATCAGACCTTTGGGGAACTATTTTTAAAATACCATTTCCTTTGCACCGACCCAGAAAATGGCAAGTTGCACAAACGAGTGGGGGTGTCTGAGCATCCGTGTCTGCTGCGAGTCGTGGTGCTGGTTCCGACGGGCGGGCCTGCTCGAGAACTCCTGACTGAGCAGCGCGGGTATGATGGTGACGGCCACGCCGCTCCGGGGCTGCGTCGTGGGCAGAAAAGCCGTAACCCGTAACCGTAACAGTTTTAATCCACATAGTGGTCTCTTGTTTCCAAAAGGCCTTCAAACAATTATTTGACGTCTTCACGATGTTCCTGAGAGGTAGGTGGCAGGACACCAGAACGAGACTCCGCCGTTTCTGCTTCCTGTCCAGTGTGCTGTCCGCGCCGCCGTCTCTGGTCTTGGCTCTTGTATCAGTTTGGTTTTGATGGCTCCAGTCTGCACCTCGCTTTTCATCGATGGATTTCTGCCACCATCCCTGGCAATCCGGGCGTAAGTGCAGGTGGAGAAGCCCAACGGAAAACAGGGAGAAGCTAAGGTACGCCCAAAGGGTCTCACAGCCCAAGTTCAAACCTGGGAGCCAAGCCAGACTTCATCTGTCACAGGGCTGGGCAGTCATGGGTGTGACATAAAAATCACACATCCACAACGCAGTTGGGTCCATGGGAGGAAGTTCTTTGCATGCGTACCATACAAAGAAATGCGCCCCAAAACATGCTGGCATGGTCACAGAGGTCCCGGGGAGCCCGAGAGGGAGGCCGCGAGGGGTAATAGGGATTAGTCAGGGGGACGACGGGACAGCACATACTGAAGACTTAGCCATGACAACACCAGAGTTCAAAGGCAAGAACTTCCCTTTCCAGAAAGTTCTTGGAAAGTAACGTAGGAGTTTGAGGTTGTGGCTCAAGGATCTCATCGCTGGCATACCGGTGTGAGGGTAGGGGTAGTGGCCGTCGGTTGGGACCAGCTGCTCATCGAAAGCCCAGGAAGCTCAGGCTAGCCAGACATTGCACATGCATTGCTTCATCGCCTTGAACAAGCCTTGCTTCCTCGTCTGTAAAATAAGGACTTGATGAAACTAATAGTCCGTGCACAGTCCTTGCACAAGGACGTCTGTTGGCCAATGAATAGCAAGACGGTTGACAACAGGTGAGTGTGCACAGGACTCTTTAGGAGGGAAGCTGGGTCCGTGCCTTTATTGCAAGTGGGACCTCCTGGGGCAGGGAGCTGAGCGATGAGTGGCTGCACAGTGGGTCCACCACCACCCGCGAGCCCGTGGGCTGGCCCCGGCCCCACTCCTTTGGGACAGAGCGAACCGGCGTGCACGGCCGTCAGGGGACTCCCGTTGGCTCTCTCCTCTTGGCTGCTGTCGTCTGCTTGTTCTCCAGAAGAAAAAGGAGCCGACGTCACGTCGAAACGCCAGCTCTCACGTGCTGTGCACCTCCTACGGTGAGAAAATGGCCCGTGGGCTCAGAAACGGGGACCGCTGCCTCCCCGGCCTTCATTCAGCAGTCGTGCAGCGCAGAGGGGACCGGCAAGGGAGGGGCCCCCGAGGCGCTTGGGGGGCGGGTCTCCGGGAAACGCAGTGTATTAGCACCCCTCCTGAGTGGCCTCTGGGGACACGGGTCTGCGTGGAAATGTCCGTGTATTGGCTCCTAGGGGCTGCTACCGACTTTGTAATCCAGGCACGTTGGACTGGGGGAAAGAGAAGCCTGGCGAATGGGCACTAAGCAAACGAAGGCAGCACTGGTCAGATGGGCACCAGAAACAAAACAGCCTAGAAGTTCTGTCGTCCTGTCTGTCTGCTTCAAAACCCAGAGTTCGCTTGCAGACCCAGTATTACTGCATCTTGTCTTCACCAGAAGCCTGTGAGACCCCGATAGAGGCTGTGCGTAGGTCACAGGTACTCTTGGGCTACAAGAGCTTGGTACCCCGTGAGCAGAGGCCGTACCATGCAGCATTGTACCACGGGGCTCTGGTGAGCCCTCAGGCCCATCTTTCCCTGATCCCGTTGACTCACGCCAGCTCCCTGGTACGGTCCATAAAATGCCAAGCAGCATCACCTGTGAAATTCCCAGTGGCAGGAACGTACCAGACCCGACCCGATGGATTTAATGTGAAGGAGCAGGATTTCCCAGAACCCAACTTTAAAGGTCCACTACCCTGTGGTCTTGGGTCTTGAGAAAGAACCTCTGGATTCTCGGTTGTTTCCAGGAATTTCATGCGGTTTCTATGTGAAGAATTGCTCTCAGGGAAATTCTATATTTTTGTAGCAGGGACCTTGGGAAGACATCTGTCGCATGCACGTAGTGAGCTGTGCACCACTGTTGCCGATGGGATGCTTCCTGCGATGCTGTGGGGGCCCACAGCCTTGCATGGGGACTCGCAGTCCCTTTCACCGTGGCCGCAGGTTCTTTGGTTAGGACACTCCATCGTGGTCAAGGCTCTGCCCAGCTCCCTGCACATCCATGCCCCCCTGAGCATACCAGGGTTCTGCCCAACATGAAAACATCGTCGTTTAGCTGTCAAGCCTGTGAACTTGCGGTTACTGGAACCTGGGCTCCCATTTTCTCTCCACGTACGGCTAAGTTTCTTGTTTTCTCTCTGCATGACTTGACTTATCTGGCAATTAAAACTAGCACCTCTCAAAGGTGTCACTGTGAAGAGTCAGTTATGTAGCATGTGATGCCACCTGGCGCGCGGTGTGTGCTCGGTGTCGGCTCTCCGTATTACCGTTGCAGATAGCCTCAGGTAGACGACAGAGGACCTCTGCTCACCCGACCTTATGTTTTATGCAGAGAGAAGACTTAAATACAGAAGGACCCTAAGACAGTGCCGTCTGTCCTAGAGGGACCTGGACTGCCAGCGCTTCATAATGAAGCAGGCACAGCAATCCCCAGCTGACCCCACTCTTCTGCTCATTACAATACAGTTACCACCCCCGGTCCGTCCCTGCCCACGGCATTCTAATCATGTCCCCAGGTTATTGTAACAATCCAGAATGCCCCCATTTCTTTTCGCATGTCCCCGGGAGGGTAATGCCATCCTGGGTGAGAATCCCTGGCAGGCAGAGTCTGAGTTTGACTCCGAACTCGAGTCACATGGCACCACCTCTGCCGTAGTGGCCGGCGGAGAGTTCTTGGGCCCTGAGCGTGGGAGGAAGTTCTGGTGTCTGTGTTGTCTGTGTCGTTCCATCCTAGGCAATGCAGTGACTCCGAGGGGCTGCAGCCAGGCTGTCTGAGGACTGCAGGGAGCGCACCTTCCGAGGAAGGGAAGACCTTCAGCTTCGTCTCTGGGCACATACTAAGAGGTTGGGTGCTGGCCCGTGACCACAACTGGGCTATTGAGCTTCCTAATCCCTCTGCGACACGAGGATTTATTTGATCCCTTTCCCAGCTGCATTCCTCTATCAAACCAGCAGTTATGAGGCATCTGTTATATGTCAGATGCTGCTAGACACCTCGCGCTGTAACGACTAAGACGTGGCCGTCGTCCTCAAAGAAATGATGGCCCTGCGTGGGAAACAGCTCTCTGTAGAAGCGATGTAAGGGGGTGCTCTAGGTGCTCATCTGTACGTGCTGACGTGCGTTTCTTTGCTTCTTCTGTTTGTGCTCCCATTGTACTCCTTCCCAAGGACATTTCCCCTTCCCCGGGGAGCTGTGATCAGTGCCAGAGACTCAGCCCAGGCGACCTGGTGCCGGAGCCCGGGAAGCTCTCGCATCTGCTCTCCTGGCCCTCAGAGCGCGGCATCGTGCACTCGGGTTGTTGCATCGCAGACTTCTCTTTCTCTTCTGCAAAAGTTTTCCGTTCGGGGCTCAGTCTGATCTGCAAGGGAGTGTTTAAGTTCTCCGCGTAGCTGTTCTCACTCTCCTGCGCCTTTGCAAATATGTTAAAATGTTCTCAGCCACCTCCAGTCCTGAACGCCCATTTTTCACGGTTAACGGGCTGTCACCAGCTCCCCAGCCGTCTGCGGAGCGGCACCGGGAGCCACGCAGAGAACGTGGTGTCGAGATATCCTTACGAGCCCCTGACACGCTGTCACCTCAGGGAGGGCAGGATGGCAAGGAGGAGTGATTGATGGGAATGTCGGAGAACAACCTTCACTTCATTATTTTTGCAGAGATTCCTGAATTGTGGCTTCTTTGCCTGGGAAAAAACTGTACAACAATGCAGTAATGCAGACAGCTGTAGAGTCTGGGACGTGTCATTACTGCTTGTTCTCTCCGAGGACGTCTGTCTGTACCTAGAAATTCTTTATCTTGTGGAAGATTAATAGCCTTCAGGGGGAAGGAGAGGACAGGGAGCCTACCCAAGAATACAGTCAGCTTGGCTGTTGCTGATGATCAGATGAATGGACCGCAGCCCTCTATCAGGAGGAAAAATGTGTTTGAGATCAGCATGTTATCAGGGAAATATTTGCTCTTATCTTCGTCTTTGAGTAGGTTGCAAGCTAGTTTTCCTCTCTCACGAAGGCCAAGTAGTAATTCAGAAAATGGTGACAGGCTGTCACATGGAAAAGGTTCTAGTCGTGTGTCCATTCAGACGGCCGCGTCAGCAGATGTGTGCTGAGGGCCTACTGTGTGCAGCGGGTCGGACAGAGGCTTCAGTGCCGACGCAGAGCTTCTTAGATCGTGCAGTGAAAACGGGAACTGAGAGCACTGGCTTAGAGAGAAACGGTCCCACTCTTCCTGCTGTGTCCCCTGTGTGAAGGACACGCGCCACGCCAGAGGCCCTCACCCCACTCGGCCCTGTCCGGCCCTTCCGCGACCACGGCCTGTGCCATCTCCCTCTACCTGGCCCCTCTTCTCCATCCTCCCTGCCCCGGGGCCACCTCACACCTCATGATATCCCCACAGCCCTGGAGGGAGAGCCCCCCAAGTCCTCTCCCTGCCTGCAGAGCTTGGTCCCTCCCCACCTCACTTTACCCTGTGACTGGAGCGACCTTTGTTAGTATGAAAATGACCCTGCTTAGCCCTTCAGTGGTTTTGTGTGGCCTTCAGGGGATGTCTTGGGTAGGAGGGGGCCTGCTTACCCACTTCCTCCCCTCCTGACCTCTGTACTTGTCCTTCCCGAATTGTTGCATGTCCTCTGCCTAGATCTGATTTCTCCTTGACTTTACATGTGGCAACTCCTTCGTATCCTTCAAAACTCAACATTGTTGTCACCTCGGAGGAGCCCTCCCTGACTTCTCCCTCCTCATCTTACTGAGCCGGTGACACTCATCAGGTACGACGTTTCCTGTCTGTCCTCTTGACTATCTGCACCCGAGGCACCGAGCTCCTGGAGGACAGACTATGTCTGAGGTCTTCCATCGCATGGCCGGGTACAGCGTAGGCCGTCAGTGAGTCAGTGCGTGAAGTCTCACGGTGAGACAAAGGCGAGAACGGGTGCGAAGAGCTAGCACGCCCTTGTACTCCTTGTCATCGTGCATCGTTCCAGCTGATGCCTCCTGTCACGCCAGGCCCCACACTTCTTCTAGGGAACCTCTGGGGACTCCCCCCACGATCAGATGTTTTTCTTTATGGGGTTTGTGTCCCATCCGTCAACAGAGGAGCTTTGATTGTCATGGACACACAGAGCAAGTCAGGTGTGTCTGAAGAAGCAATAGGTGCAGCTTTCTGGTACCGCCAAGAAATTGCATCATTTGTCATTCAAACTGTGGTATCCGAGTGCTGGTACGTCACTCGCGTCCTGGAATTACCCGGGTGTACACGATGGCACCTAAGACGGAGGGCACAGGGCATTCAGCTCACATGTGTCACGCAGCCTCGGCCCGACCATTGGAAAACTGCTGGCGTGAATCGGCATTTGCTCGTTTTCTGGTCACAGATCAGCAGTTACCCCAGGTTTTCTCTTTCGGGGGAGAATTCCTTTCTTGACCCAAGTTCATGATAGTAAAATGAAGTGTTCTGCAGTTGGCATTGCACTCATAACCTGTTTGAAGGCAGGCTATTGGCCCAAAGAGGGCCCCGCGTCCAAGTAGCTTCCTTGTGTCTCGATGCCGTCATCGGTTTGGGACAGGGATGGTGGCACCTCCCGTTTTCCGGCTGGGTGCCTGGCATTTAGATGTGAAACGAATAAATTCTTTAGGCAAAGCTTTTAGCAGAGTGATCTAATGACCATAAGCAGGAAACTGTGTGTAGGCAACTTATATTTTAAGAATTATGTTTTCATAAGCGGTGCATTATTCCAGCATAAACCCAGTATTCATTGTATCCATAGTGGATGGCATGGTTTTGAGCGTTTACCCTGAGCACCCACCTCTCCTGCTTTTCCCAATAAGTGCGAGACTAAATGTTCTAGATTGAAAGGAAAGGGGCAATATAATTAAAAGCACATTCAGTAGCATGAAGCGTTCCAGGGGAGCAAGTTTGGAACGGCAAGAGTATTCCTCAGCAGGATTCCCCCCAGTTCTTCCCACATGACTGCGAATGGGCCATGAATAAACAGAAAAACATTACAAATCGTGAACATTTGCAACCCTCTCTCTCTCTCTCTCTCTCCACCCCCCACCCCTGTCTTAGGAGAACTAGGTCTGTGCTTCCCCGGCCTGCTCTTTGTTGGGAGGGCAGAAAAGTGAATGATGAAGCTGGTGTTAGGCCACATTACCCCTGAAGGGAAAAGCCGGTCGTGAATGGTGGGGGACGTGAGGACCAGCGTGAGGCCCGTAGGGGGGAGCAGGGTAAGGTGGGCGGCGAGAAGAGAGGCAGTCACCATGGAGGTGGGGCTGGGGGAAGAAGCTGTAAGAAGGCTCCTGGGGAGGTCTCTCCGTGCCTGATGCCACCTACTGGCTGCACCCCTTGTCCACCCTGCTCTCCAGGTCTCTGCAGAAGCCTCGGGCCCAGACCAGAGTGGATCTCACTTTCAGGTGGGGCACAGCTCGTGGAAGGCCGGCAGCTCTGCGGGGGTTACGGTGACAGACGGTGGAAGTCAGCGTCTCCACTGTCATGGAGGGATGGAAATTGGAAAACTACTTGAAAAGTGTCTGAGATTCTTAAACTCTATCCGTAGACTCTCGGTTAACCGGCACCCATGCTGGGTAATTGCAGTATTGTTTCTTCAATTGATTTCTGTGCCGGTTGCTTGAGTTCCAGTTAATGGAGAGTCTGCCGTGCTTCAGTCATAGTTTTGGCATCCCTGTCCTCTCTCCCTACCCTACCCCTAGCTGCTTTGCTAAGTCTATTTCCAGAAAAAGCGAAAACTTCCAAGGGAATTCTGGGGTCCTCATTGGTTAAAATTACACGTAAGAGCCAATTACCAATTAGTGGGGCTTGAATGCCGTTCTGTGTAACTCAGTAAATAATTCGGAATAAACGGCCATCCGTATAACTCAGTATTTTTAAAGCTGTAAACGTAGACATGGAAATATCAGTGGCCCTTAGGTCACATGCTTTAATCATACTGGTCCCTACCTGTCCGACCACCAGGAACATCACAAGCTGCAGGGAGGTTTGGCACGTACCTGCGAATCAGGGCCGTGCGCTGGAGTGCCCGGTGTGGGCCACCTGACTGACGGCGTGTCCCTCTATTACACTCCTGTCATTAGCTGTCAATACGAATCCTGTACTTGGGGTGACTGGGCAGTGCAGAGGGTGAGCAGAATTCAGGGGCGCCATTGCTCTTATGGCATGACCGCCGGATCCCCACCAGTAGCTGATGGAGTCAGCTTCACGAGCAGCGCCGTGTGCCTGCCGCCGGTCACCGAATGGCGTCGATCACAGAAGCGGGTCCTCTCACCGCCCTGGTGAGTTAGGACTTCCATGTGTCAATTTGGGGGGTGGGGACAATTCACCCCATAACAGTGCCTCACACGTGGGGATCAGACAGAGTCTAGCAGCCCTAGTTTCAACAGCGTCCCCCTTTGGGGAGACGAGTGCAGCATTGATTGATTTCGGGTCAGAGCGCCCTCTCACGGCTGTGATGTAGCTTCACACTCTGCTAAGAGCTATTTGTGGCCCCGAGCCTGTGAACGTCTGAATGACCGTTCGCAGAAAAGACAAGCACCCAGATTTCTGAACCCACTTAAGAGTCCTCACACAGATGAGTCACCCACGCTGAGCACCACATTAGAGTCTGAAAAACTATCTGGCGTTTCCAGGTAGGGTAGCCTTTAAAAAAGATCCCATGAATGCCAATTTCTTATTTTTTTTTCCCTAAAAAAAGCACAGAAGTCCAAACACAGGGACCTGCAGAATTACTAGACCGTAGACAATCAGGCCTCTGAAAGAATCTGGAGTGAGGGCAAACTGTCTGCAGCCTTCCCATCTGTAAGTCATTAGATATTAATGTCATTAAGCCTGATCCACCTGGCATGTAGTAGACGCTCACTGAAAGCTTGCAAACAGGTAAGAAGTGGCGTCTCCATTCCAGACACAGGTCATATAGGTTCCTGCATCCGCCTCCTTCTCCTGGCCTCTGTTCTAAGAAAGGGGGAACCTGGTGCCTCGCTCCCAGTGTCTCATCACACTGTGCACACAATCACAAGTCAGCCAAGTCCTCCTGGATTGCGTCCTGACCCAAGTCAGAGGAGTACGCATCCCAGCTTCTCGAAAATCCTGCAGCCAAGCCAATGGGTGCCTTTGAGAAGCAGAAGTATTCCACCCCCACGAGGCGGACAGACGTGCACAGTGCGTGCTGACCCACCTCTGTTTCCCTACTTTTCCCTTCTTCCTTGCTTTCCCTGCCTCCTCTTTCCTTCCTTCCGAAGCCAGTTCTTAAGTGTGCCCTTTCAGGACGGGTGTCGAGGACTCTTCAGACATGACCTATTGTAGTCTGCCCACCAATTCGGAGGCAGAGTGAACGAACTTCTGCCCGCATCTCATGGATTACCACTCTAGTGACATTATTACCCTGCAAAACCATGGCCTTCACATGTGCCTGTCACCCAACAAGTCTCCACTGCGTTTTATTCACTGTTTTTCTTACCACCTAACACAGTGCCTAGCTAGTGCATGCCGGGTGCTTGCCGTGTCATCCTTGATCAGCTGGCTAAGTGATCGTCGCTCTAGTCTAAAGTCTGCTGGAGGATACAGAGAAGTATAACTGATGGTCGAGCAGTCTTCCAAACAACCCACATCACAAAACCTAAAACGTACTGACTCCAAACAGCATCCCAGTAAGTTCCTAGCTCGGTGAGAGGCCTCAGTACATTTGGGTCCCGGCCTTGGCTCCACTGGTTATATGTCCTGTAGGACCTCGGGAATTTCCTGGAACCTATCTGACTCTCGGTTTGCTGAGCTGAAAAAAAGGGGGCCGAGTGCCCATCTCTGGGACTCCCTGTCGCTATTAAAGGGATGGTGCATGTGAGCTTTGTGAGCGACCCAGTGATGTGTGACTGAGCGCTCTGCTGTCACGCACAGGCACTGTCGGAGTGAGAACAGGCCAGCAGAGGGGGTGGGCAGGGCACGTGCTGGGCGGGACTCGGTGGGTCGTGCCCACGCGGGACATGGAACTGGAGCTGAGCTCTGAGACTCGGGCTGTCTGGGACAGGCAGAGGGCAGGCACGTGGGCTAATGGTGCGCAGTGGTCATGGAGCGCGTGTGGCGGGGACAGCAGGCAGCCCTGCAGCCAGGACGGCTGGCTCGTGGTGCCCGAGGTCGCTGTGCCTGCCCGGGAGGAGGCTTCCATGCCTCAGGCTACGTCTGCCATCCTGAGCTGGACTGCTTGTCGTTTTCCCATGTTTCAGTGCAGCGCAGCTCCGTTCGGCTTGTCTAGCCCAAGCAAGTCACTTGCCATTCCCCAAGCACACTGCACCCTCCGTGCTATCGTTCGTCACACACAGCTGTCACCAGTTTCGGAATGCTGTCCCCCTGTCTTTGGTGACTACTCACCTTTCGGGAGTCAGAGCCGGGTCCTGTGCTCCGGGCCACGCTGTCACGGCCGCTCCCGCACGGTGGCCTTCCTCCTGTACCCCCTCAGAGCCGTGTTCTCCTGCCTCCGCCTGGTGGCATTCGTGGCAGCGTGCTGCGATGGCTTGTGTGGTCCTGCCTTCCCCACACAGCTACAGGCTCCTGGAGAACAGAGAGTGTCACCTCTCCAGCTGGGACCCTCCAGGGCCCCCCTCACAGAGCCAGCATCACCTGACCCCAGTAGGTGCTCAGGGATCGGAGAGACAGAGGGAAGGAAGCTCTTTTCAGACACTGTACCTCGTTTGCACAAGAAGGCAGGCCCTTTGCCTTCAGATGTTTGCCCGGCGAGGAGCAGTGTCCTGGATCACCATCGGGAAATGAACTTGAGGGACAGTGAGACCCGCATGGAACGTGGCCACGTGACCGGGCACCGGCCTGGTCTACAGCCGCATGTCGAGGGTGTGCTGCTCAGTCCAGTGGGACGGCTCCAAACTGACTCCCTTTGAAGTCGACCTATTTTTTACTTTTGGCAGAAACAGTGATGTTTTGCTCTTTATTTATTTGTAATTATAAATATGGTTCGTTTTTATTTGATTTAAATATGCACTTATTTCTGTGGTGAAATTCTGGAGGATACTAGAAATCATGAGAGCACTTGTGTGAATGAATGAATGAATGAATGAATGAAACCATTCTGAAACTAGATTGCTAGGTGTCTGCTGGCATTTCTTGGCACATTTGTCATCTTCCAAGAACGTCTCCCGTTCTCTGTGTGCAGTCACGTCCCTGAGCAAATACAACTACAGTATGACAACACTTTAAAATCGAGCCATTCTAAAATCAGCTTATTTTGAGACCAAAGAGTTGAATTGGGTGTCAACATTTGGTTAAAAAAAAAAGTGAATTCAGAGATTGCCAACTATTATTTAAGCGTCAGGACAAAGTAATAATGTAGGTGGCATTCTTACGAAGTTTAGTTTTGTGTCCTTGGTGGGTATGAAATGCAGGGAACCTGTCTCGGACAGCTGTAGTTTTGAGATGAAAAGGGAAGTGATATGCTGGTTGCATTCCTTCTGTCAGTACCTCTGAAGAACCTCAGGGTGTACGTGGTCTCCCTTCAAGCCTGTCCTCTGTTCTAGCACTTTCTCATCTCCACAAGCCCACATCAGCTGTTTCCTTCATGGCATTTCACTCTTGGGGGCAGGTTGGCTGCGGTCATTTTAACCTGTAGTCCATTCACATTCATTTAGAAAAGCAAACACACCGACGGACAATGACTTCTGCTGGATGAAGTGAAATTCTGTCCTAGACAGACGAGCCAAAAGGCGACCCCACCGATGCCCCGCGAGCATTTCCTTCCCTTTCTGATAGGCTGCGGGCCGGAAGGAACCGTGTAGTCCGGAGTGCCTTGGGGTTCTTGTTCAGCCCAGAGTATAATTGCTCCCCCTTTTGCCTGGAGCCGTTTCCTTACCGTTACTGAAAGGACTTTTCTCCTAATGAAGCATGAAAATTGATCGTATCCTGCCAGGAGAGTGCTTCCTAAGTCTTAGGATAGTAAAGATTTCATGAGAACCACATGAAGAATATCTTCCTGAATCATTTACATTTTCCCCTTTTGTAGGCTTATGTAACCATGCAGAAAATCTAATAATAAGTGTGCTATTAGTGTACCATGTGCCATCCTGTAGGCAGCTGAGCTGGGGGGGTAAGGAATGCCGGGGCCCGGGCTTTGTGGGTTTCATTAAATTGCACAAGTATCTGAAGTAAAGCCCCGGTGGAAAATCTATAGCTAATTGGACAGAGAGGCCATTTTTATCAGGCTTTTCTTATTCTTTCCCTGTTCAGTCTTGTTTTCTTTTTGCTTCTTGTGGCAGAAAGAAACAGAAGCCACGAATACGTTCGTCTTCCACTGGAGATGCCAACCCCTATCCGAACAGGGCACAGAGAGCTCAAGTGGGGTTAGAGAGCGGCCTCAAGTTATTCTCGTCATCCAAGGGCGACGGATGGGCCCAAACAAAGGTCCAAGCTTTATTATCGGTGGGATTTTCCCAGCATGCCTTTACAGATCACGGGAGTTCATTCTGCCCAGCCTTTCTCAAGTTCCAAAGTGTAATAAAGGGTTCCACCAGGTCCTCAGAAACGGCTGTGGTCATCAGGGTGAGAGAATGAGGAGGGAAGAAGGTTTTAAGCCCCCCGTTGTTGAAGTCCCCTTCTTTTGCAACCCGGCTTAGAGGCGCATCTGATGGGCCAGAGACACGCGACCCAGGCACGGCGGAGCTGTTGGCAGCTGCTCCCTCAGAGACGCTTTTCCTGCGGCTATTTGCGTGGGCCCCTAAGGCACAGGGCTGTCGTTCCTGAACTCTCTGTGCTTGAGAAAGAGTGTTCTTCAGAGAGCTTAGTCCTGGGAGTCAGCGAGGCCGAGCCTGCGCAGCAGCGAGCCCCCTCCCGATCCCCGGGCCTCCGTGGCCAAGCCAGGGCTTTCCGTGGGCCTTTGTCCTGGCGTTCTTTGATGTGCCGAGCGGGTCCGAGCACATCTGGGCTCTTCGCTGGGGGCTGGGGACATGGCTCCACCCAGCGGTGGCCTCTCTCATCCGCTTCCCGCCACAGCCCTTCTGCCAAGCCCCGGGTGCCCCGGGGACTGGGTGTCTTGTGTCCGCCGGCCCAGGAAGTGTCCTTCAGAAGCCAAGTTAGCGGGGCTCGCTGCCCCCACGAAGCCAGCGCGTCCTCTCCAAACTCCTGTGAAGTTGGGCCTTTTCAGGGGCTCAGGCTGATGCCACGCTGTCCCCTTTTCCGTGGAAAATGACACGGACACTTGCCGTTTCAGCCAGGGTCTCCGGTGTGCACAGCTGCGTCCCCCTGCCTGCAGGGGTGCTCCTCCAACACCATGCCGGTCGCATTCACACTTGTGTGCTGGGGTGTACGCCTCCCCGCCCAGCACCAGCCTGGCTCCGTGTCGGGCGCAGCGGGGAGCCTCTGGTCTTTGGCCCCACTCCCCCTCCAGGTCTCACAGGTGTCCTTTCGGTCCTGCTAAGGCTGGAGCTGCCATTGAGGATGCTTCGCCATTGTGACATGTGCCTTTCGAGACACTTTCTCTCTAACTGCTGCCCCCTTGGACCTCTGATATTTCCTGAGGGTCCAGGGGTCTCTTTAAAGTGAGCATTGGAGAGTGTTGGGATGTAACTCGGGTGCAGGAAGGGGCCTCGGGCAACGTGTTATGGAGGCATCTGCAGGTTGGCAAAGCGAAGGATTTGCGTTGCACAAAACCATTTTCAGGTTCATCAGTGCTGGGAAGCCGGTCTGGGGTTTAAGTGGCCTTGAACGGCCGTTTTATAGCAACAAAAGTTAGGCTACCATTGCTTCTCATTGCCCCTCCAGTTGCTAGACACCCGCTCTCTACAGCCTTGCACTTAACTAAATAGGGTTTTGTTCTCTCGTTTTGTTACGTGTGAGCAGTATTTTTTCCCAATTGGATTGTCAGTTCCTTTTTACAATTTTTTTAAATGGGGACAATGGCTTTTGTGTTCTCCTTCCCCCATCCTAAAAGCTTCTGATGCAGTCCTGGCAGCATAAGCGATGCTAAGGTCTTTGTTAATCGAGCGATGGCTCCATCTCTAGAATGTCATCACACTGTGTTATCACGTGGTTTATGTCACGGTGACTAAATATAGAAAAACACAGATACTGTATGTCGATCTGTGATCGGGTTGCTATCAGCAGTAGGAAAAGTCCTGCAAAGTTCCTGTGGACGGAGAGAAGATAAACAGGTCAAATCTGGGTGTGATGTCATGCACCTGACAACGAAAGGGCTTCCAGAACACCCTGTGGAGTCGCCTGAATTCCTTTGGGTGGCACAGATCAAAAAGTCTGTTTGCCATTTCCTTTTCACCTGGCAGTTGCTAATAATCGCCTGTTGCGCGTGCACATTAATTACCACGTCCATGAAGTGGATAGAAAATCAAAGTTGCATAAATGGAAGCACTCAGGCACAAACAAGAAATTTCAGATGATTTGTAAGTGGCAGCCAGATCATTTACAAGCAGAGACCATACTATCAACTGAAGGTTGCAGACCTTTAGGAATAGAATGAGCCTTAAACAGAGATGTGCTCAGGCCATGAGCAGGGCATCCCCAGAACCTGCTTGAAGAAGGAGGTCCCGGAGCGCCCCCAAACCTCGGTGCCCCTCTGCTCTCGGGCCTCCTGTTCAGCACTCAGAGGCGCCTTCCCGCCGCCGGAAGGGCTTGGCCCTGCGTCCCCCACTCCGCAGCTGCCACGGTCTCCAAGGTCTGAGTTGCACACACTGGTGCAAGGGACGGCGTTCGTGGGCCTCGGCCTTTCCGAAATGACTGTGACCGCCAGCCCTAACCAATGGAACCCCCTTCGTCCAGGACGACAGGTTTGGGCTAGACGTCTCGCGGGCTAAACGGAGTCCGGTGGCATGTCCGTCGGAGGGCGCCACCGTTGGCAGTTTCTGCCCTGCCCACCCACCTGTCCCACGCATCCTCTCTCCTGTCCTGTCTCTTCCTCTGTTTCTTCCCTTTTTTGTCTCTTCTTCCTTCTGGGTCGGGCCCCGGGTCTGGCCCCGGGTCTGGTGAGGCTAGGGATGTGGGGCAGAGTGCAGGCTCCTTGCGAGCCTTTCTTCCAAAGCCCGGTCTCCTTCTGGGCATTCACTGAGATGTCCAACTTTATGTGCTTCTAGGAGCCCTCCCAGTTTCATGAATGAGAAAAGGGTCGGCTTTGCGAAATGCCTCGACTGGTTGATTTTTTTTTTGATGTGATTTTTTTTTAATGTGTATCAACAACATTGTATAGAGGCAGCTGACTGGTTGGCTCTGGTCTGCTTGGATTTAATCACATAGCCATATCACAGCAGTTTTACAGTAATCACGTGGGCTAGTAGAGAAAGAAGTTAAAGAAATGGGGAAACTTCTGCAACTTGTTTAGACCCTTCGGATTAAACCAATTCTGCGGCACACCTTTTGCTGTCATGTTTCCTCTTACCCGACAAGCTGTTAATTAGAAATACTAATTAGTGTTCATTAGAAATATTAACAACTGCAAAGGTCCTGTTTTTGTTCGGGACGATCAATCCTCACTCATTCACGTGCTTACAGAAAGTTAAAAGCATAAAAGGGAGGTAAACTGCATCGCTTTCGGTTCTTGCATTAGCTCGTTTTAAGCACATATAGGTGTTGTTTAATTAACAAACCTTTGTGTGCAGTTGGGTGTAATTGTTAAAGGGATTAGAATGGTCTCTTCCCTTAAGTAAATCAGATGCTGCTCTTGGAGTATGGTGTACAGTCTACACCACTCCTCTGCTTCGTAAAACCATTGTCTCTAGTTAAGGGGAAAGCACATTGAGCTCAGCTCCACCCAAATTTATTGCGTCTCTCCTATTTCCGAGGCTTTAGAATGTCAGCTCCCAACGCCTGGGGCGGTCTCACCCGCTGCCACGTCCCTGAGCCCGCCTCCTAGAAGTGTCAGCTGCTGGAGACTCAGTCCGTGATTGCTGATGGATTAAGATTTAACGCCAATTGATTTCTATGCCAAAATGACTTACCATTTGCTAAGTGTTTTAAATCTGACAGTTCGTTACAAGCTGTACTGTAAGGGTTTTTCCCAGTTTCATTGTATCTTCCTTTAACTAGTTTTTAAAAAATAGTTGATTCCATCCTATGGTTCTCATTACAATACCGTGTTAAGTGAAAGATTTTAAAACTATTAACCTATAGGTGGGCTGTCCAGAAAAAGCCAGCCATAAATGCCTCTGTTTTTGGCACGACATGGCTGGATACTTGCTGGACACCCTCATATCTATTTAGAATCACCCCAATTTTATAAATATTTATGGATAGATGTGAACTTAAAATATATATATACATTATGTATTACCTATAATTGTTATACACAAATTATATATTTTACATATTTTGCCAAAAAAAACATCAAAATACAAATAGCGGATATAGCAAGTTAGTGGGATTATGTGCAATTTTTATAACCTTGAAGTTCTCTGTGTTTCCAAATATGGTCATGTTTTACTTTTATATCAGAAAAACAAAACATATTTAAATCGTACATTAGAAACATTCGTTTTGGCGATGACCTAGACATCTGAAAAAAACAGTTCTTTCTTCTCTCAAGTTCCCCTAAGACCCTGTTAGTTTACCGGTTCCTTTCATTACGTTACTTAGTTTATAATGTTTGTTCTTAGACTTTGTAAAACCAATAAGAAAGCAGTTTTAATAGCTTTTGTCCTTTAATAGATCTCTACCTTTCAGATCTTTGATTGTTATTAGTGAAGAAAAGAGGGGACCCAAAAGAAGAACAGTTGCATTTGAAAAACATGTCTGGAGGGTTCATGTGGACAAAAGAGCTCCTCACGAACTTGACCCTGAAGCAGTAGTCATTGCTCTTCCCTGCCTGGACCCTGGAACATTTATAATACTCACCTCATGCAGGACTCCTGGGAGGAGCACATCTGATAATGCACTGCGTGTGGGGGAGCTTTAAATGACAATCACAGTGTTATTATCACCCGTAGCATTATTTCTAGGGCTGAAAGGGTGACAGGTGCAGATGGTCCCTTTATCTTGGCGTAGGAGCCAGGGAAATCAGTTTTTCTCTGCTGTGCCCTCCAGCATGAAGAGTCGCAAGGTAAATACCAATATTGCTCTTCATAACTAATAGCCTCATAGTTCATGATGGGTGAGTTCTTGGGTTCCATTAGCATTTCAGAGACCATTATACACAGCAGGCACCCTTCACAGAGGTGGGGAAAACTCATTTTCCCAGGCAAATACTCTCCTGCTGAGGACTCAGTCCTGGTGGAATGCGGTAATAAAGAAGGGCAGTTTATCCTTAAGGTGAGCTAGGATTTAAACAGATGCTGGAGATTACCGGAAATACTCGTGAGGCCGGGAGTTTGGGAGACAGATGCCCTTTTGCACATCTTTAAGTGCCTGTAATTGCTCAGAAGCCAAGAGTGAAACAGTAGATGCGTTTCTACAGATGTTAGGGGTTAACCCCACCCGCCGGCTTGCCACCAAGTAAGTAACGTTGATCACACAGTGTGAGAGTATGACGGCGGTGCTGTGGCTCGTCCCTTTCATTTGAAAGGATGTACGTTGTCCTTCCAAACGTATAGTCCATCACCCGGGGGCGAAAGAACCTATGCTGGGTATTGGGTGTATTTGTCCACATGAGAGGGCAGAGATATTACTAGATGTGGAGCAGGATACCAGAAACCCCATATTGCCCTCCCCTCTGTTACCATTTTCATTTTGCACATTAAAAAGCAACAGCAGAAGACTTTTAGACAAGGTAGACCACTTGAAGTTACTATCATTGCGGGGGAAAGGCTTCCTTCTATTTTCGTAGCCAGAGAGCGATTTGTGACATGAAGATTGTAGACTATGGGCACGGGGATCGGGGAGGGAGCACCAAAAAGAGGACGTTTGTTTTTATTTCCTCATTAATTGAATTTAGTAAATGAGCTTGTCAGGTTAATAATACCTGTTAGTTTCACGGGTTATTCTGTAAAAGTGTTTAGAGATGTGTTTTGTGGCTACACTATGTTGGCTATCTTGTGTACCTATAGAGATACCTTTTAACATTTCAGATACTGACTCCTCCCCCAAATTAGAAAATCTCCCTTTAGCACTTTTGAAAATGTCAATGCAAATTAACATAGTTTTATAGATTTATGGATTAAGATGCAGATTAAGACATGTGCCAGCTAATGAACATAGCAGGAAAAGAAAATGTTCTCAAGTCTACTCATTAATATTCCTCGTCGCATTTCTTATTGTTTAATGTCTTATTCCTTGAATCTGTGTGATTTGGGATTAGCTGTGCCAATTGGAAGACCTCAGAGGTTCAGAAATTCACAGACGTGTGAAATATAAAACCGTATTCATTTAACAGATACTGATGGACGTGTAAAACGGAGCTGCCATCATCTATCTTTAGAAGTACAAGTAGAAGATTAAACAGAAGTGTAATTAATTTGCCTTCTTTGCTTCCCTGATTGAGACATTTATCAAAGTTGATCTTTAATCATTAATTTCCTTATCTGTAAAATGAAATCTATTATGACCTCTGAGGTCTATTTGTTATAGGATTGGGGACAGTTTCATATCATACACACACACACACACACACACACACACACACACACACACATACACACACAAAGTAAAGGCTAAAAGAAAATAGACATTTTTTTTCCTTCACCTAGAAGAGGGTGGGAAGTAGGATTCTGGGGCACAGACGGTGGCTACACAGGCTCAGGGACTGGACGCTAGTTTTCTGTTCTGCCATCTTAGTGTACTTCTCACGCACAGAATGGCTGCTTAAGCTCCAGCCTTTGCATGAGCATCCCATAAAGCAGGATGAAGGAAGGGAAAAGAAAGACCTAGCCCCCTTTACAATGGTACTACCCCACACTTTGTCTTCACATCAACCAGAATTTAGTCTCAGCCCACCGCGCTGCAAAGGAGGATAAAGAGCCTTGGCTCTCTGCTGTGCAGCAATGCATCCAGTTCAAAATCCAAGTTTCTTCTTCTAAAGACAAGGGGAGCCTGGATGTTGGGCCAAGCAACAATTAGCCACAATTTTTAGCTCAAAAAGCCATCATCCCGTATTTCTGGGGAAAGATGACCTGCGCAGTCAAGTCTGAAATGTACATCAAGTATGCACAAATCAGGCAACTTGAACTATTTGCCTTCATTAGTTCTACTCCTTATTGAGACCTGTAGTGGTATCGTTAGGCCTAGGTCACATAGGCTGATTTGTGTGCGTGTGTGTCAGAAAAAAAATCTTTTCTGCAAGGTCGCTTGGCAATCTATAGCTGCCCCGTGCCTCCCTCCTTCCCCTCACTATGATGAGTAGTAACTGGGAAGGAGTTGTATGCACCTGCTAAGGTTACTTGGGGTCACAAAGGCTACTAATAATTGCAGCATTATTATGGTATGCAACAGGGCTTACCTGTTAAGACAGGTGTGCAGACTGAGGAGGGCAGGAAGGTTGCCCCAGGAGAACTGAGGGAGAAAATCACCGGAAGTTACATCTCTGGTTTGGGCTCTCTGCATAGGCTCATGCTTGAGAGTCAAAGAGCGGGAGAATCACACATTTGTACTTTTTAAGTCCCCCGTTTTAGTAGCTAATTGAAACCAGAACTCTTCTGGTCTGGACCAGAATCTCCATGGGACGTATGTGTTGCACGTAGGATCCTTTTTATTGAATGCTGACATACTTTTAAGTGTCCCTGAGATTCCTAATCAACCTGCAAACTTGAAGCATCCCTTTTTTATATTCTAAGTCGTTTCTGCTCCTGACTCTGGCGAAGAGGTCAGCTTCCAGGCTTCCAGAGCCAGACGTTAGCTCGGTGGCGGGTCCTGAATTAACGTGCTATTGCCGTGCGGCGTAATGTCATTTCCCAGGGAACCCCCAGCATCTGGCTACCCTCCAGGAAGACAAGTGGTCGGGAAGGTGGACGTGGTATTAGAACTGTTATTATTGTTTTGTTTTGTTTCTTTAACAGGCAAAAATTCATTATTGTAGAGGTCCTCTTCCATATCAACGAGGCCTCATAGGTAATGAAAGGGAGACGGCTGAGATTGTTTTTGTTTTGTTTTGTTTTTTATGTTGCTATTGGTCTGATTTAGATTTAGCCACAAAAATACACATAATCCCTGATGCTGAGAAGAGGTCAGAATGAAGGAAATGAATAAGTGAGCAGAAAATATATTTTTCCCCGTTGGTGTAGGTAGGGCTTGGACCTACGGGGGACCCCGAATGGACGCCGCGGGCAGGCATATAAGTGGATACGATTCCTCTCCAGACGCGGGCGGGCGGAAGTAACTCCACGTAAATTGGAAGGAGCAGCAGGTGGTTTCTCCAGCAGGAGGAAGGGAAGGAAAAGAAAAGGTGATTGTTAACCATGAGGTCACTCAGGGTTGTCTGGGCCCAGGAGGGTCCTGATGGGCTTACCCAAACACTGCTTGTAAACAGTCTGCAAGTTTGAATGCCCTCTTGACTAGGGTCTGTGCTAGGATTGACCAGAATTGAAAAAGAGGTGAGAAGTAAAATAATTTTTCCTGAGAGTTTCTGTTTGGTTATCTTGTCATTTTCTTCTGCTAACAGGTGGGGCTAAAGCCTAGGGACATCAAGCCCCCAAAGATCATTTAGGCGTTGTTGTAGTGTACGAGGGCTGTCCAGAAAGTATCCAGCCATGCAATATGAAAACCAGAGGCATTTATGGCTGGATTTTTTCCCAGGGGGTGCCAAAATAATGTGTACGCATTTTAAGGAAGCAGAAAACTGTATTAAAATTATAATACTCAATATATACCCATAATGAGATGAATACAAGTCACATTTGACTTCTCCAGTTACAAGAGGCGCTCAGAGTGGTTCTCAACAGCATCCAGACACGTCTGATTACGGGGAACTGCTGCCTGAGCAACGGTGACCAGAGTGTCCACTTGTATCACTGCGCGTGTCATTTCAATTTCTTCCCACAGTACCGCCAGTGTAGCCAGTTTTCTAGGGTACACCACATCCTTTAATGTCCCCCATAGGTAGAAGTCAAGGGGTGTTAAGTCAGGAGAACGTGGGAGAAACTCAAACAACGTTCTTGACTTTCAAATACCACTTCCCAATGGTCCTGTGCTCCTCAAGTGACAACCGTGCTTCCGCCATTTTCTTGGTCCTGCCCGTCACGTGGTGACACTAGCACTCATGTGATTAACGCCATCTTTTGAGCGAACGTCATACGACACATTGCTACCCGAATTAAATTCAGCTTCAAAAAGTAATACAGAGCTAACCTCTCTAAATGTGGATACATTTTTTGGCACCTCCGGTGCAGCCCTGTATCTGTACCTATGAATCATCTCATTTAATCAGATACCGTAATGGCAGCTGGGAAGGTGCTTGCTTGAAAGGGATGTTCCATACAAAGCACTTGTATTTGCTAAGTGCTTCGTGGATATCAGCTATTCTTGCTGCTTTTCGTTGTTGTTAATACAGAATAGGCCCTCATAAAGGTTTCCTAAATGAGTGCAAAGGGAATTAAGTGCTAGAATTTAAGCCTGTAATGAGCTGAGCATATTTATACGGACAGAGAACCTTCTATAGTACAAGCGAGAGTCACACTTTCAGGTTATGTTCTGACGAAAATGATCTAGAATCCAAGCCTAACTGGCTGGGCTTCAAAAGCGTCGCTCGGCCTGACAGCACCAGCGCTTTGAAGAGAAATGGCAGCGGCGTGTCCTGGTGCCATTGACAGGAAGAGCGACGGGAACTTGCCCTTCCGTGTCACTCAGGAGGGGACCAGCACGGAATGAAGGCATGACGGTGGGGACGGAGGTCAAGGTGGTGAGAGGGAGGCTGGGGACAGCGTGTGAGTGAAGACGGTGCTCTAACCGCGGGCGCCTAGACTAGCACCAGCTTCTTGCTTTCGGGGCGTAAAGCTCCCTACGGTGACAAATGGCTCTTCAGATCTGAGCTGCCAACGCCATCCACTGGGGTGGAGACCGGTGGCCCGTCACGTGTCCCCGCAGTGATGAGCCAACTTGTGAGGGTGCAGGCGGATTCCTGTGTTGGTCGGAAGCAGGCTTCAGACGTCCCACATCTGAAGGTCTGCAGGCGTGACTGGAGACCAGTGGGTCCAAGAGAATTAAGGCCACACGTCAGAGCAGGCAATTCAGGTACAAGAGTCCATGGAATTTTCTAGAGTGACCCAAATGCATCAGGTTAATTATGCAACTCGATACAACTTTCTTGTGACTGGGTGGTCACAGCCTTGAGACAGTGAAACTCTTCCTGAGAGACAAGAATCCTCGACCATTTAGGATCAGAAGATCCTCACCGAAAAAATCCAATATTCACATAAAGTTCATGCCGTGTGATCACACCAGACCACTGACTTGTGCATCTGACGTTAAGACGACTGGGAAGGGCGGAGGGGAGAAATTTGGGAAGAGAAAGGACAGCGTAATCTTCTGGGGGTAAAATTTATTCCTGAACATTAAAGTAAATAATCTGCAAGTTAAAAGTTGGGAGTCATTTTGTTTATACCCTAAATGCCTCAGGGTCCTTCTTGTTCATTTGTTTGTGCAAGTTTTAGGGGCCAGCCACATTTTTAGCATGACCATCTACATTTACTCCAGAGGGCTGCCCCCGAGGCAATCTATCAGCTGTTTCCTCAAGGCTCTTGGGACAGGGGATAAAAGGCATATTTTGAAAGGTGGGTGTGTCTGTGCAAAATATGTTTGTTTTAAAGAGATCTTAAATGCTGGAAGAATAATTAGCCTTGTGCACGAAACAAAATAATTAATACCAAATGGCATGACATCTTTGAATCCCGTTTCAACACAGAATTTGAATGAAACATTGAGTTCTCTCTGCTCTCTCTTTGTCCCCCTTGTTACTCTTGATTTTTATAATAATCACGCTTACTCTCTTGGCTGTAAATTCCCTGTCCCTGTACAAAGCCATCTTCCTAACGTGTTCTTCTTGCCTTTTAGATGCTTCATGTCTTTGGGTATTACACTACTTGCTTGCCCCAGGGGCTCAGATATATAACTGTTGAGCATTTTGATCACCCCAAATGAACTGCATGTAGATTATCAATGTGCAACAACATTGAAAACAACTTTGAAGAAGCTGCTAGCTACACGTTACCTTGTCGCCAGAGCCATTTAGCTAGACTGGGGACAGACGTCCTCACTGGCTGGATCCCACCTTCTTACCTTGTCGTGTTGTTCTGTCGCGGATGGACAGGGCTATTCTAACATCCTGTTTTGAATTTAGAGAAGGACTCAGATGATGTGTTGGGATGATGGAGAAGACAGATCTAAGCGGGGGGATGTGGGGAGGAGGTTCTGTGTGTATGTGGTCCCCACCGCCTCTCTGCAAATGGGAACTTGCTACAACATGTTACTGGTTATGATCTGCGTTCTTACCTCTCACCGAGTACATCACCCAGATGGAGTCTGGCTTGAGATTGGCTAAAGGGCTCCCCTGAATGAGCCCTAGGCTTAAAAAAACAGCTGAAGAGGAAGCAAACCACCAGGAACATTGTTTTCCAAGAGGTTTACTTCCCTTAAATTGAAAAATAATCATGTTTCCTGGCTGTCAGGGTAGGTACAAGGCCCATCTGTTTACTGAAGCATTTGTTTGATGCTGTGGGAGGCTCAGCCAGTGTAACTGCAGGCATGAGGCTTTCGGAGGCTGCCTGTTATTCAAGCAACTATGTCCCATTGACACACATAAATTTAAAATACAATCACCAATAATGCCCATTTACCCCTTGAATCTAGAGGCTGGAAAACACACTGAGGATGTTACCTCCTGTAGTGGGGGCTGTACAGTTGAACCCCATAGCCCTTCACCCCAAGTCTGGGTTCCTCTCTCTTAGGGACTCGCGAGTGTCCTCGTGTTCAGCGTGCACTCAGGGCTCCTGGTCTAATCCAACGTCCTTTCTTTAGTTCATGACTTTTTTGTTTTTCTGTGACATCTAACATAGTGGGGCGGGGGCTCCCACTTTCTTAACCATTTTTCTTGTCTTTAACTAAAGTGAGGTGTCAACTCCTCTTTGTACCACCCTCCTCGGCCATGTCTCCCAGTCTCGGTTCCCTTCTTGAGGTTGGGGTACCGCGTCCGACATCCTGGTCCCCGCACCTGCTCTCTGCCCTCCCGGAGGAGCACCTCCTAACACTGAGCGAGACCCCACCCCGATCGGCCGCCACCCCTGCGCCCCCACCCCGATCGGCGGCCCCCCCTGCGCCCCCACCC
>PVJL010012360.1:0-37618 GCA_004026885.1 Lyroderma lyra | reverse complement strand
GACCTGGTTTTGGTCCTGACTCCAACAGCAAAATGTTAAAGAGTTACAAGGTTGCCAAGGAAATTTGAACGCTAATTGGGTTTTTAATGATAGTACAGAAATATTGTAAAAATTTTAGGGGAATATTGGCATTTATGTGTGTGTGTGTGTTTCCTTATTTTTATCAGCATAGCCCGAAAGTTTATGAATTTGACATTTGCTTTGAAATATTCTAGAGCTGGGGGGGTGGGAGGGGGCAGGGTAGGAACGAAACCGGATGGCTATCGCTTCAGCTGACTGGTGTACCGGCTCTACCTAATTCTAGTTTTGTTAACTTTTTGGCATTGTCCAGAGTAATTTCTTTTAAGGGAGATTGTCGTTGTTGTTATTACTGAAATTGTAGAGCGTCCATCCATCCAGTTCATGAACAGAAGAATGGACGCCCCGTGATAGCCTGGTCAGGGACCTCCACCTGCAGATACAAGGCTGGTGCCCCGGCCCAGGCCGGGGGCCAGGAGACGTGGCCGCTGCCCGGATGGGCCGAGGTCTCTGTCCTCTGAGTGTCTGTCTGTTCACTTGTCTGTGGGCACTCTGCCCCGGGCAGCTCGGAGAAGCCCCTCACAGATGCGCACAGGGCCGGCCTCCCGAGGTGGCCAGGCGCTGGTGTCCAGAGCCGCAGAACCTCCCTCGAGGGGTTCGGGGACGTGCAGCCTTGGGGGAATGGCTCTCGGCACACCCTGGACCCAAGAAGGTCGAGGTGCAGGCACGTTGTTGTGCAGGCAGGGGCTGGGGCAGAGCTTCGGGGAGGTGGGGTGCTGTGTCTGAGCATTCAGTGGCCCTCGGGACTGTGTTAGGTGACAAGGTCTGGAGTTACAAGCCGCGGCCTGCAAACTTATTCTTGTTAAAGTCCCTTTTGCTGGTTTTCTGAGTTTTCAGTGAGAAAGACCAAGGAGTTACAAAACCTCAGCTGGTCTCAGCCGCAGCCAAGCCCCTCGTGAGCTTGCAGGTCCGAGGGGGACCCTGGGGCTCGGCTGCCAGCTGGGCATCACGGGAGGGAGGGGCCGCCAAGCATTTCCGGCCAAAGGGCTGCGTGAAAGGCCCCATTCATAGGTGCGAGCAGCCCGGCCGCTCCCCTCGTGACTCCTGTGACACCTGAGGTGTTTGCAAGGTGCCAAAAGAAAAGACACACTCGAGTCTTGGTAATAAAACAGCCATTTTACTAGCGCGCCCTCTGTGATTTGGTTACAAGGCAAACGCTCCCACGGTCATAGTTGTCCCCTGCAGGTAGCGCCCCCTCTCTTCAGTGACCCTCCCCTGCCTTTCGGTCCCCAGGGGGCCCCCAATATGAGTTCTAAAGAGGGACTGGCAATCACGCGTGCTCAGTGGACCCCACGGCAGAACCCGGCATGGACCCAAGAGAGGACCGGCCACTCTAGGGCTGTGCCTGGACAGTAGGGGCAGGAGGCATGGGGCGGCGGTAGGGGGAGGCTAGAAGAAATGGGGTGCTTCTGTCCCAGTGAGATTGCTGAGTGGGGGCAGATGGGATCCAAGGACCTGTGGCTGTGCCGGGTCGTTGGCAGCATGAATGAAAATCAAAGTGAACACCCCAGCGTCCTCCCTCCTCAGTGCTGCCTTGAGCTTCTGGGGCCTTTGCATTTCTCAGCAGATTCTACATATGTGTCCACGTGTCAATACGTAGTTATTTTTGTGTTTGTCTTCATCTGCATACATTTTTACTTAGTTGCCATACACATGACAAAAACAAACAGAACAAAACCCTGCTGACACGCTGATAAGACTTCCATCAAAACTAAATATCATTTGGGGTAAATATTAACAAAATAACAATGTTAAATCATTTAATCTATAAAGGTATCATTTCTTTCCATTTATTTAGGTCTTTCATTTATCTCAGTAATATTTTATGGCTTTCAGTTTGAAGATGCCTATCTTTCAAAAGTTATTTTTAGGGTACTTGGTATTTTTGATACTGTATTGAATGGTGTTTTATAAATTTTTATTTTCCATGTACTTTGTTGCCAGTACACAGAAATACAATTGATTCTTATATTGAGCTTGTATCCAGGAACTTTTCTATCTTTACTTATCATTGCGAATGACTTCTTGTGAGATTCTTTTGACACAATCATGTTATGTGTACATAAAATTTTTGTTCTTTTTATTATGATTTTATTAGGATTAAAAATGTATTTTCTTCCCTCATTGAACCAGTATCTTCAGTAAAATGTTGACTCTAAGTGGTGACATTGTCATCCTTGGCTTATTCTTGACCTCAGTAGGTACACATTGACGTTTTATCACTAAGGAGAGTGTTAGTTATGGGTATTTTGTTTGTTTTACATGGATCCTTTATCAGATTAAAGATGTTTTCCTCTATTTTTAATCTGTTGACATATTTTATTATGAATAGGTGTTTAATTTTATAAAGACCTTTCTGCGTTTATTGCAATGATCACAGATTTTTCTCTCCTTTATTCTGTTAATATGGTGAATTACTTTGCTAATGGATGGTTAAAGCAATTATATTTTATAATTTATTGAAGTCATGGAAAAATCTCACATGGTTATGATATATGATTCTTTTTATGTATTGCTAGATTTTGATTTCCTAATATTTGTGTATGATTTTATGTATTTGTTTGTACTATCATATTGTTACCTCCATTCATGTAACGTTCTTGTCATGTTTTGTACTGAAGTTTTACTGACCTCCCTAAACAACTGTCTGTGAGATTTTGTTTAAGATTATGACATATATATTTCCTAAATGTTTGGTGCAATTCCAAGGTTAATCTATTAAGGCTTAGAAATCTCTTTGTGGGAAAATTTCTCATTTGTGATATACTTCTTTTTTAACAGATGTAACACTTACCTGTTAAGGTTTTCTATTTGCTTTTTGTCTCAGTTTCTCTAAGTTGTGTTTTTCAAAGAATTTATCCATTTTACCTACGTTTTCAAGCTTAATGACATAAAGTTTTCGATGCACTTAATAGTCTTTAGACTTCTGGAGGATCTGTTCTCTTTTTCTCCTCGTATTTCTTTCCAGAGATTTATCAATTTTATTACTTATTTCCAAGAGCCAACATTTTAGTTTTGTTCATTTTCCATTATATGCTTGTTTTATATTTTATTGATTTCTGCTTGGAAGCTTAGAGCATTGACTTTAAACTCATATAGACAGAGACAGACAGAGACAGAGATAGAGACAGAGATGGACAGAGATAAAGACAGAGACAGAGAGCACACACATATAGACATATGTTCATTTGTATGTATATTAAACATATATGTATATCTATACTTACAATGCCTGGTTTCTGCTTTAATTTCTCCTTAGATTCATGGAGTAGTTGTAAGTATACAAATTTCCAGACATTTAGAGGTTTTCTATTATTTTTTTCTGTTGTTGAGTTTTAACTTAATTGCCCAGTAGCCAGAGACTACACACTGTAAGATTCCAGTCCTCTGGAATTTGATGCAACTTGCTTTATTGCCCAGAATGGTGTCTATTTTACTAAATAGACACCAAAAATTTGTATTCTGTGGCTCTGGAATGTGGTGTTCATATACTTAGCCCAGGCAGTGGTATTTTTCAGATCTCCTATATCTTCACTGATTTTTTTGTCTAAGGTTCTTTGAGTCAATGAGAGGAGTGTTAAAACTTATCCAAATATCATTGCAGTTTTCTCTGTTCTTCCTTTTAACTGTGACAACTTTGGGCTTATATACTTTGCAGCTATTTTAATAGGTAAATTTGCACTTCAACTGTTATATCTTCCTATTGATTTGATGCTTTTATTTTTATTAAATATCTCTTTTTCACTTTTATAATAATTCCGACCTTAAAGTATAACTCTCTCATGTTACAATAGACACACAAGTGTTTTTGTTTAGTATTTCTCTGGTCTTGGTGAGTATTATTTCTACAGCATTGGTTAGTATTTCTATGGCATCAGTTAGTACTTCTGTATGTCTTTTATCTGTTTTTTTTATCTATTCTTTCTCTCTCAGCATTGCTATGTCTTTATAACTAAAGCATGGCTTTTATAAACACTGAGAGGTAAGGGAACGATTCTACCTTCTGAACATAGTACTTGTAGGGTAGGAACTGAAGCATCAGAAAGAAACCTTTTAAGAATGCTGAGCAGTGACACCCTAGGAAAGAGAGGATGTGTTTCAATCAGGAAGCGGCGGGGCTGAGCATGTGGGAGAACTAGTCTACCACCGGGCCTGGCCCAGGGCACAGCGCATAGTTCTTGGGAGGATGACAGGCTCAGAAGACAGAGGGAACACAGAACAGTACTGAACTAGGACAGGAAGAGGCTCATTCCAGGGGACCCGTGAGATTCCAGGTATGGACGCCATGTTCCTAGTGTGCAAGCCACGCTGAGCATGCGCTCTGTTGACACTGACTGTATCCCTCTCTGTCCTCAGACAGGTCGTCATTTGTCTCTGTAAGGTCATTAACATTCATTCTCATTGCTGGCACACTTGGTGGGCTATAGTGGCTCAGCGGTGACGTGGACATCTCATCAACCCTTGTGAGTCAACAAGGCAACGGAGGCCCTCCACTGCTGGCCCGCTCCTCTGAAGGAAGGAGAAGGGAGACCCCTTCCTCCTGCAGCTCTTCCTGTCCCCCCAGTCTCAGGGGCCGAGAGAGCCAGCCCAGGCACTGGGCACCTCTCCGGACTTCCATGTGTGGTGAATGAGTGAATCAGAGCTCATCACGGCATTCCTTCAAGAACCACATGACACTAGAAAGGGCTAGCACTTTCCAGAATTTTCTTGCTCCCTGTTCTTTCTAACAGGATAACCTAGACTCTTGCCAACCTCAAAAGGAGCAAACCTCACACCATTACACCCACTAGGAAGCCCGTAGCTGCCCCTGGGCCCCGAGGTCACGTTTCTCCAGAAAGCCCGGCAGGCTGGTGTTGAGCGGAAAAGCTGCTGTTGGAGTTGCGAGCTCTGTGAACCCACGTGTGATTTCTAAATTGAACTGACCCTCTTGTGACTTACACAAATTACTTGAGAGTAGGGGTTTTCTATTCCCTGTGACTTCAGTACACGAAACACCGCTAACGCCAGCATCGATTCTGTTCAGAAGTGCCATGCCTGGTGCGGGTTGTGGACGTCGTTGGCTACTCTCACGCACGGCCCCTGACCTCCCACTTGGCCTCGGGTTTCCTGTGTCCTGCATGCTGTGGCATCATGTCTGTCACAGGAAAACGTGCAGTGATGCCCCTCACTACTCGCTTGGCCCGTGCCAGGCTGCCGTGGTGCTCAGAGCCTTTTCCACGGCCCTGCCGACGGCTGTGGGCCTTGTTCTGCTCAAGCACGCAGCAGGTCAGTGTCCCGCTGGCGTACGGTGGACGGCAGCCCTCACCGCTGGTTCACACGAAAGGACACAACTGTCTGGGAACTACAGGAGGGCGACCTACCTGAACCTTCCTAGCGTGTTTATTCTTATGTCCTTGCGATGATCACGTGGCCTCTTGATGGAAGGGTATCATTCCTGTTCTTGGATTCATTTCCTGAGACTCACGTGGATGGATTGTGTGAACTTGACCTCTTTCTTTCCCAGTAAGTGGCCTCAGATGTGTGGTGAGAACAGCCCAGTCATGCTCGGGCTGCCCAAGTACCCAGCTCACGCCCGAGCACAGATTCCCCTCCACATTTTTCTCTAGATGTGGGTGTTTACATTAAAATAAATGAAAATTAAATAAGTGAAAAATGCACTTCATGGCACAAGCCACACTCCAACCCATGCAGAGAGTGTGCGGGCGGGGGTGGGCTCTGGACCGTACAGGTAGAGAACTTTCCATCAATGCAGAAGGTTCTGGTCACAGCATGGCTTTCGACAGAAGGCACCTGCCCTTCCCACGCACCACGTGACTTTTTGTGCAAGCCTTCACTGCAGCATGTCCAAACATCTGTCTGTCTCCCCTCCAGTTTAGGAAACCCCTGGTGCCCCTCCCAGTGACAGCACCGCGTCCCCAGGCAGTGAGGGCCAGAGCGGGTCCCCCTCCGGTGACGGCACCGTGTCCCCAGGCAGTGGGCAAGTGATCCAGCTCCAACACAGTAGAATCCGGAAAACAAAAGCGATTACAGTGACAACGGGGCCAGATGGGAGATTTCTCTAACAAACGGGATCAAAGTCACACTCCTCTTGAAGGTTTGGGATACCCGGGTGAGTGGAGGCCCCGTGCGCAGTCTGGGAAGGAGCTAAAGTGACAGATTCATCAGGTGGGCTGTAAAACCCACTCTCATGGACCCTATGAATTTCACTAAAAATTTATAATGAAAAAATCAGAATTAAAACAACATTTCGGGGCTGTGTTACTTTGCAGGAGCTACCCTAATGAATTGCTGCGAACTAGGGGCTTAGATGAACAGATATTTAGTCCCCGGGGACTTTGGAGGCTGGCAGGCCGAGACGCAGGTGTCGTGGGCTGTGCTGCCCCTGCGGGCTCCGGGGAGGCCTCTTCCGGCTTCCAGAGCTTCCAGGAGCCCCTGGCTTGTGGCCGTGTCACTCCGATCTTTGCCTCCATCTTCACTCAGACTTCTCCTTTCCTGCCTCTTATAAGGACACATGTCATTGGATTTAGGGCCACCAGGATAACCCAGGATCACCTCACCTGAGAGCCTGAACTCAATCACATCTGCAAAAACCTTTTTTCCAAATAAGGTCGGATTCCCAGTGGTCAGGGATGGATTTGGTCATGGACATGTTTTTGGGGAGACCTCCATTCACCCCACTATGGGGGGATTCCTACCTACTTAATGTAAGAGATGAAAACATTGCTCAGTCCCACCAAAATGTCGGGAAGGCTCACGGCAGGTGTCACCGATTCAGGAAGCGGGACCACGGCGCACGTGGCTGAAGGCCGGCTGGGGAGTCCTGGAGGGGTGGAGCCTTGGGCTCTGTCCCCACGGGCACCGCAGGCACAGGCCACAGCAAAGCGGGTGCCGAGGAATCCTGGACAAGGATGCGCCGGGCCCACACGGAGGCACCCCACTTCCGTCTGAGCTGGTTCCCGCTCCAGGCCCCCTCCGCCCTCCTCCGGCCTGCGGGTCCTCTGCCAGACGCGACCCAGAGACATGGGCGAGCAGGGGACGCCTCTGCCCGGGACTCTGACGACCTTCACTTCATTCCGCTCCTGACCTTTCTGCCATTCCGCAAGCCCACAGGGCTGCGCTGCCTATCAGAGTCGGAGCCTCAGACGTGACTGTGCCGAGTGTCATCCTGCTTGTGTTTACTTGACCTTATGGTCTGAGAGCCCATGTTCATCTTAATTGCACTGTTAAAATATAGTAAATATCTTTATACAAATTAAGTGATAATAGGAATTTGCAGAGGTTTTACTTTTCATGAATTAATCTTAAAATAAGCTGATTATACAAATCTTTAACCAAGCAGTGACTAATCCAGAACACAAACATGACTTTGATAAGGTACATTCAAACAAACATTTTTGTGGCAAATATTAGCAGAAACCAGGCAATAATTGGGAGATGGCACTCAGTGATGACAACTGGGAACGTGAGGGGAGGTGGTGACAATTGTGAAAATAAGGAGAGGTGGCTGGACGTGCTCAGGGCTTCCAACCACAGTCTAGAACTGGACCCGTCCTGGAGTCCCTATCAGCTGTTAGTGGCTTTGGATAAAGTAAAGTGGAGCTTCAGGGACACGAAGATCATGAAGACTTTATGTGACATTCACGCGACGAGAAGGAGCCGGAAAGAGAGTTGTGTTAAACGTATCCCCATTCCCCCGTGTTCGCCTGAGAGAAATACATTCATTCAGCTGCTCAGCCTTCACCAACTGGCAGACGCTCTCCCGAGTGTGTGCCGTGACGTCAGCGTCACAGAGTAGCTCGCGAGCTCGGCGGGTGGGCTGCTCTGCTCGGGCCGACGGGAAGCTCAGCACAGAACGTACGGTCCATTTCCAGTAACAGTCCAGAACCACGCCATGTCTTTCTAGCATTTTATATGTGATCCTGGACAAATGAGATGCCGCTAGCATAAATGTAAACTAGAAAGCACAATCATCAAACGTGGAGCCACGAGCCCGTACCCAAATTAAACCAGAACCTTTGCCCCCAATACATAGCGCCCCCACCCCACTTCCCTTCTCCCACAAGTCATGCCAGCTGGATTTTACATCCATTATTGCTTTGCTTTTTTTATTCAAATAGTTATGTCAGATATGTAGGTATGCTTATGCAAAGGATTGTCAGATTTGACTTGTCTCTGAGCCTTATAAAATCACATTCTAGTCTATGTATTGTTCTAGAATTTTTTTACTTGTATTTCTAGGATTTATTCATACTGTTGCATGGAGCTGTGTTTCCAGTGCTTTATAATTGTTCATTTTAAAGACTCCACCAGAATTTCTTTATCTATTTTCTTGTGATGAATGTAGGATGATTTCTAGTGTTACTAGTACGAGCAATGCTACTATGAATATTCATGTGCATGCCTCCTGGCATATATATGCAAAAGGTTCTGCTATATATCTACGTGTAAAATTATTTGGTCAAATATATTCGTAAAACAATGCCAAATTGTTTTTCAAAGTACTTGCTACAAATACACATGGTCCAGCAGCAAAAAAACACCCCTATGGATTCACAGCTTTGCCAACATTTGATATTTTCAAACTTCCGAGCTGTGTTTCTGTGTTCACAGGACACTGGGTGTGCAATTTTTCTTTCTCGTATTATGCTTGTCTGCTTTTATATGAGTGCATCACAAGCCTCAGAAGATGAGCTGAGAAGTTGTTTTCTAGCCCTCTTCTTCGCAGTATTAGGGATAAATTGAAATTTTCTCTTCCCTTTTTTGGTAAAACTTACCTGCCCAGGGACCTGGAATTGGCATTTTCCCATTTGGAAAAATTCAGATCCATTCACTTAATTTACTTAACGATGACAGGACAGTTTAGGTTTTCTATTTTTCCTCTGTGTGTTTTGATAAGTTGTATTTCTCTGAGAATTTATCCAGTTTATTGAAGTTTTCCATTTTTTACAAAGTTTTAATAAATTTTTACCTTTTGTTGTAATTCTGCAGCTTCTAGATCTATGTCCCATTTTTCATTCCTAAAGTTATTTTTATTGTCCCTTCTCACTTTTTATGAATCTTTTATTCTGCTATTGATTTTCTATTATTTTTAAGTTAGGTGTGTGGCCCATTAATTTAGAATCTTCAATTATTTCCAATATGTATATCAAAGGGTTTAAATCTCTCTTGCTTTACAAACACGAACGAGAAGCTCACAAAGCAGGAGAAAAACTGAGAAAGTTGGTGTCAAGAAAAATCAACAGAAAGTGTTTCAAGAAGCAGGAAGCAGTGACCACAGGGGCGGCTGCCGGCTGGACGCCCAGGAGGGAAAGGCCAGTGCCCCTTTGTGACCCGGACAAAGGAAACACCTAGAAATGCGGAATGCGCAGAATTTGGGGCTTTTTCTGTGCTTACGAATCATCGAGTGTTTCTCTCTAGCATTGGGGGGACTGAATTCAGCTCCCCACGTCCCAGAGTAGGGACAGCCTGAAATGCAGATTTTTCAAATAAACACGTCCAGACTCCAAGAAATGTTTTCTTCTCAATTCCTGAGGCCTTAAAATGAGTACAGAACCATCGCAAAACCGGTATTTTTCATTAGAAAAATAATACACATACATGGTACAAAATGACAATCAGGAAGTACCAAAAGGTGCAAAATGAAAACATAGCCTGCTTGTCCCCGTCCCCGTCGCGTCCCGTCGTCCAGGGGCGGCAACCGCCAGCGGCTGGCTTTGCACCTGCGCACGTGCCATGTTCAACATGCTCTTCGGCTGGTTTTCGCTCAGTAAGATGCCATGACGGTCACCCCAGGTCACCCACGGAGGCCTGCCTCGGTTGCTCCCGTTTGCCGTTCACGTACTACTTCGCGCCTGGATTACATTTTTATTGAAACGGCCCCTTATCAATTTCTCGTTTCTTCTCGATTTGGACGTTTTCCCCTTCCGCGAACCATCCTGCAGCTAACGGTCCTTTACGTGCCTCTCGGGGTTTGGTAAACGTACCCACAGGACAAATTCTCGGCCAGCGACGGACACCCGCGTGCAGGCACCGTCTTTCCCCGGAGCGTGAGCCCGGCTTTCTCACAGCCTCGTCACCTCTCACTCCGCCGGCTGCACCTATGGCCTCCACCCTTCACTCTCCCTGGACCGTGTCCTCGGTCACGTGGCTTTGCAGTCCCTCCCACTGAAATGGGAGAAGCTCCCCGCTTTGGGCTTTGGGTTTGGCCGTGAACGTGCTTTGGTGCACTGGGGCGAAGCTGAGCTGGCACCGGGTCCCTTCCTGGCACTGTCCCTCCATGTGGCCCTGCTCCAGGCGCCTGGACAAGCTGCTGGCAGAGCTGCATGGACGCCTGGGGGAAGTCCTGCAGAGCCTCCAAGGCCTGTCAGCCCCATCCACTGGCAGCTGCCCTTTCTGCCAGGTGGGGGACCTCTGTCCTAAGGGGAGCCCCCAAGCCCTGCACCGCTCTGCTTTCTCTTTGGCACCTTGCTCAAAAGCAGATGTCACCCCATTTCCTCATTCTCCCACTTGAGCAGACGCAGCCCGACTCCGTGCTCTTACTCTGCTGTCAGGCAGAGGGGTTCTTCTGGCCCCCAGCAGGGGAGGTGACCATGGGGGTTGCAGGTCATGGTTTATTAAACGGAAGCACATGCTTGGCTCCAGACCCTCCTGCTGGTCCCAGGCCCCTCAGTGTGAGGGCCGGACACCCAGGGCTGGGACTGGGTTAGGGGGCAGATGGACGGTCCAGGAGGCCCAGAGGTCACTCACGCCCGCCCCTGGCGCTCCCCGAGGGCTCAGGGCCACCGCCCAAGGCATTCTGCAAATCAGCCCCCGTCCCTCCGGTGTTGCCGGAGCGCCTCTGACACCCGTAACATTTGTTTGTTTGTTCGTTCGTTCGTCTTTGTCCCCCTCCACAATCCTAGATGCCCTGAGGCCAGCCTTTCGAAATGACAGGCACCGATCGAGGGCGCCAAGTGGGGGAGCCTCGGTGCAGACCACGGCGAAGACCACGGCCAAAGCAGAGTGGCGGGCAAGCAGGAAGCCCCGAGCCGGCCTGCAGTCGCTCCCCGCGAAAGCGCAATGAGAACACGCCCCCTGCAGGTGCCGTGTGGTCAGTGCGGAGGAGCAGACAGCGGCCTGCAAGGATTTGCTCATCGATCAGGGCCGCCCAGCGCTTCCCTTTGACGTCTCCAAAACAAAACCGCTTCATCATGGCATCCAGCAACTCCTGCCCCCCGGGACATGAATAATGCAAGCACACGGCCCCTCCCCAGTCCCTCAGGCCACAAGCGCCGAGTTCACGGCGGTGCTAAAGGGGCTTTCCTGGCAGAGAGATGAACGTTATCCTGCACGTTTTTATGCTTATTCTTGTGAATTCACCGGGCAAAAGAGGAGTGTTTTCATGGGGAATGCGCGACGCCTCCCGACTTGAGGACGAGAGCCCCTACGGAAGTCGGCGGCCGCCAGAGCCCTGGCCGACCTTGGGGACAAACACGCAACTGATAAATAACTAAAGGAGGAGCAGCGCCTGGCCACGACCCAGAAGGAAACGGCCTGTCTCTCCGCAGACCGGCCCTGCTCTTGTCATCGCCTCAGTGCTCTTGCCCGGGCTCGCACGTTAGGACCTGCAAGCGTCGCGTCTTTAAACATTTGGTTCCAAATCAGAAGTCACGTCTGCCAGAAAATCACTTCAAAGTAAGTAAAGTGGCGTTTTACGGGACTCCCTCCGGCCGCCTGGGGAGGACACGCCCCGCGCGCCACGTCCGTCGTGGGCACGTTAAGTGGGGCAAGCTGTCCGGTGGCGGCCCCGGTGGGACAGGAAGTCCGCACTGCGCTCACCCCAGGGGGCTGGAAGGTGGGTTCCGGGTCCCCTCCCGGTCACAAAAGAGCATTGTTCCCTCCGGCACGCTCGTGGCTTTACAGCTCCATATATTACGTGCCCGAAAGTTGAAAAAGCCCTGGGCTTTCGTTAACCTGTTCTCCAACTGCTAATTATTTCCTGCTGTCCCGAGGTGCTAAATACATAAACACGTGGACTCCTCGGCTTAAAAAATTAGGGCTCCGTTTTTCTTCCGGATGAATCTGCATGAAGGATAATCTCACACACGGGGATCTTACACCGATGGTGACTGAATCGTGCATGGGGGGGGGGGGGGTTCGTTCTGGGCGGGGCCCCGGGTCGGCCCTCAGAACCACGGGGTCCGGCCAGCTCCTCGGAGCAGCGAGGGGGGCGTCGGGGCCTGGGAGTGGGCTGCGTTTGAGCACACGCAGGACAGGACGCAAGTGTGAATTTTGCGACAGGACAACACGGTTTGATAAATAAGAGCACAGCCCTCCTAGGCCTTGTGTGGGCATGAGGCGTGGGTAAGTATTTTGTCCATTTGGCTAAATGGACACTTCCGTTTCCAGAGAGAGGCTTTGCAAATTCTAAAGCTGACTCGCAGTGTGCCCCAAATTATATTAATATGTAAGTTATTCTACGTTAAATGTCAGCACCAGGAGGGATTAATTTAGGGATGCCCCCAGAATCTGTCCTAGCTTCTCCCTGGATGTAGAGCTCTGTCCCCAGCCCCCACCCCAGGCCCATGGAGACCAGACGAGATTAGGCGGGGCTGGTTTCATTGCGGGAAAATCAGAAATCCGCCCCTGCCTGACGGGCCTGAGTGCCAGGCCATGATTCCTGGATTGATATGGGCTGTGCATGCAGCTAACCCGAGTGTGGATTGCACAGGGGACAACTCCTGCAGTGACATCTGGTGGGAGTTGTGTAGAGTGGAAGGGGTCATGCCAGCCCAAGATCTCAGGACATTAGCCATGCCACGGTATCCTGCCCCCGAGGCTCGTGTCCATCTGGCCAGAGCTGGCTGGCTGAGCCTGAGACAGAGGGACTGAGAGCCACCAGCGCCCCAGTCTGTCGCTACAGCGAGGCAGACGCACCCCTCAGCCTCCCACCTTAGAAGCCCCCATCTTTAGGGACCAGAAGCCCCACCTCCCCTGCTCTCCCAGGCAGGCAGGGGACCATGCTGCCCCCTGAGTCTCAGACCGAACAGCGTAGAGTGAGGGAGTCAGCCTGGGCCAAGACCAGGACTTGGGGTGTAGGTTCCCATTTATTTGTAACGAAAATGGAAAGCTACAATGTGTCCGACGGGCACAACATCACCAGTCATTAAGGACACGTGTCAAAGCAGCACCTCACACCCACGTGATGTCTGCGACCAAAAAAGTGGCCAAGAAAAACCAGGAAAGAACCAGCGTGACCAGGACGTGAAGGAACCAGAGCGCTGGTGCGTCGGCGGTGGGGGCGAGAGAACGCGGCGGCGGCGGAAGGCCGCCCGGCGGTGCGTGGGGGTCAGGCGTGGGTCGCCACTCCCAGGCCCACGCCCAGCGCTCACGGAAGCGACACTCACGGTGGCCGAAGACGGAGACCGCACCCCGCCCGCAGCAAGGCGGGGGAGTCTCGCTCCACCACGAAAAGAGCGGACTTGGGACTCAGGTTAGGGCACAGGAGAACCCCGAACAGATGCTAAGCGGAGCGAGGAAGGAAAGTACAAGTATTACATGTTTGCACCTGCGAGGCCCCCGGAAGCGGCAATGTCACGGAGACACAAAGCAGAAGGGTGGCTGTGACCAGGGGCCCCCTTCCTCCCCTCCGCCTCCTCCTCCCCGCCCCCTGCACCCCTTTCCTGAGCCAGCGGCCGGGTCCTGGGGCCTCTTGGAGGTGCAGTTTTGGGCACCCGCATTTCTGTCCCTTGATAACTCACACCCACGCCCCAGCCCGTGTCACGCTGCTCCTGGGCCGCCTTCCGCTACGGCGCCCTCTGCCCGGCGCCCCCACCCCGGGCTGCCGGTCAGCCAGGCCCCGCCCGAGCTCGGTCCGCACACCCCGTGCCCCGCAGGCCCACGACACCGACTCCTCCGGTCTGAGTGCATCTCCGCACCGTGGGCTCCAAGCAGGCTGACAAGCCCTGCTCTTCCTCTCCCTGCTCCACCTGCTAACAGGCTTCTGCTCTCCTGCGCTGCCTTCTAGACCTTTCTCTCTGTCTCCCTGCCGGGTGGAACAGCTCCCTCCCGGGACGGTTCCTCGCCCGCCTCCCCGGGGCCTCAGCCTCCGCACTGACTGTCCATGTCAGCGCCCGAGGAAGCCGCCCCTCACACAGCCGGCAAGAGGCTGGCCTTCCTCCGGCGGGCCCCCAGCAGCCCGAAGGGTTTGGGGAGCAAACCTCAGGACAATGGGGTACCTTCCACAAATTCTCAATAAACACGCTGATTGAACATGCAGATCAGGGCCGTTTGCACTGGGACACACTTGCTCCTACTGGACGTGTCTCCCACGAGACGACCTAGACGTGAAAGTGGTTGCCACCAATTTCTTCCACTCTCGGGGTGCACATGGCTGGAACAAGCTCTGGAGCCCCAGAATCAGGAAGGCATTCCCGGGCCCAGTGCGCGTGGACCCGGCACCCCCACCCCATTGTGAGACCACCCGGCGGTGAGGTGCTCTGGGCTCTCGGCGCCATGGAATGCCTGATTTTAACTCTCCGTGTCCCAGGGCAAGGTCAAAGTCCCCAGGGCAAGGTCAAAGTCCCCTTCCTGGTTTTCAAACAGCCCTTGGCGCTTGCTGATGAAGGAACTGGCATTCATAGAGCTGCTGCAAAGAACCAAGACGGGCACATCCGCCGAAGACTCACTTACAGACAGGAGGTGACAAAGGCCTAGATTGGGGAGGACACAGGAAGTGCTGGCTATGGAGGTGGAGCTGGGGGGCTGGGGGGCTGGGGACTCGACATGCCAAGCCACACCCTCCTGTGAAGACCTTGGTCCTGAGTATGCAGGCTCCCACGGCACCGAGTGCACAGCTTCACCCAGCGTAAGGCCCAATTCTTTATCCTTCCTTTTGCGTGTTTGTCCGTTTGGTCGGGGGGACAGCATTAACGCCTGCGGGTTTAACTGCACCTGGGCCGCGTGACTTTGGCTCCCATCTGCCCGTGTGACTCGGGAAGACTCACAACTACAGAACGAGTTTGTTTGCGTTCGACATGTCTTCCAAACGCCGATGGTTCCTTGTTCTGGCCGAGGCGGTTTTCCTTTTTATAGGTGAACTTCGGCCCATTCGACTTCGTTTCCGTGTTTTTAAATGGTCTTTCTACACAGGAAATGGGTTAAAAAACCAAATGTTAAGGACAACGTCAAAACTCTTGTGTTTGTGAGACCAAGAACTGTATTTTCTAATACACACGGGTGGTGCACCCCCACACACGTGGCCCTCATGCACAGGCTGCTTGGAAATAACATTTGCTATTTGTTATTTAAATGATTTTTGGTGATGTGTGCACCTAAGGACTATGGAATCATTTAATTGTTCCTGATTTCATTGATTTTCTTCGCAGTGAATGAGGTTACATGATGTCGTCGGCGCATTACACGTGATACAGGCGACTTTGCAAAGGACTGACTTTGATAATAATGGTGTTTTGTTATGCCGGGTCCCTAGAAAATCATTTTTCCACTGCGAAAGCAGCTCCGACTGCTTAGACAGAGGAGTTTTCATTTCTCTAAAACATGACCACGGGCTGGGGGCCGAGCATCAGTGGAAACGTGGTGTCTTCCAGAAAGAATCTGGCGTTTGCAAAGTTGTAAGCCAGAGGGGGTTAAGCGAGACAAAGTCACTTGTCCCTTTCAACAAAACCAAAGCCCAGGAGGTCTGCAAATGTCATCGGCAGCCTCCCCTGGTGGCTGCTGCTCGCGGCCAGCAGCGGATCGTCACAAAGAAGCTCGGGCAGCCCGTGTCTTTGATTCTCCGAATTTAGAAAGCTGAACCCAAAAATATTCTTCATCTGCCGAATCTCCAACGGGAGCAGCCTCTTTTCCGTTTTTATTTTTTCTTCCCTTTAAAGTGTTTTTGTTGTTGCCGTGGGAACGAGTCCGCGAGGAAAGGCGATCACGATGTACGGGATTCTGCTGGCCGGGCCCGGCTGGTTGGACAGATGACCAGGCTGGGGTCGACAAGACCCCCGTTGGCGAACGGGGCCGATGTGGCTCTGACCACCTCGGAAGTGGGTGGCATTGCCCCCCGTCCCTCCGTGCAGCCTCCCGGCCGTGACCCCTTCCTTCGATGCTCTTTCCTTTCCCAAGAGCTGTGCCTTCAAGTGTCCGCGCTGTGGGACCTTCCTCCCCGGGGACTTCGTTGTCCCATGAGCTTGGGCAGGATCAGTGTTGGTGGGCACGGGCCCTGCTGACTTGTGGCCTTTGCCACGCGCTCTTCCCTGCCATCTCCTGCTCTTCAGGAAGTTTCCTCCATGCAAAGTGGGACCATAAGAGACATCACCACCATGAGCACCTAATGGCTCTGCCTCCAACCGCCACCCACCCACCTCCTGGCCATCGGGCAGCCACTCTGTGACGCTCTGAGTCACCTGGATTGGGGACAGAGCATGCGTTTTAAACCTGACACTAGAGAACTTTGCTGCCCTGGCTCCAAGGTCCCATGTCTATCTCATTGCCACAAACCTCCTGTCCCATTAAACCTTTGTCCCTTCTTTGCCCCTGGTGTTGGCCAGCCGTCCCCAGAGCCTCGGTGGGACACAGCCCTGGTTGCAGCAGGGCTGTCGCTGCCTGGGGAACCTAATTAATGGGTCCACCAATCAGTGGCAAACAGCAAACCCCGTATTTTAGGTCTAGTTTCTGGGTCCCCTTAATGTGACCGGGACTGGGAAAGTCCGAGGTCGTACGATGTGGCGGTGTCTCCCAAACGTCAGAACCTTTGGGCTCTGGGCCACGTGGCTCGTGTTTGTGCTTCCGGACTGTTCCACAGCCACGCCACGTCTGCACCCGGGGTGAACTTCTCACGCATCTCCGAGGAGGACAATCCCAACCCCTAGGCAATCGCCCCCTTTGTTCCTTAGAAGCGTTTGTGAAGTCGTAGGCCCTCGCTGGGCTCTTCGGTCATGTTGCTACAAAGGCTGGTCTTGAGGGTGTTGCTGGGTGAGTGATGTGGTCACACACTCTGTCCAATTGGGCATGACATGAGGAAGATGGGGACCCTCTGGGCCAGCAAGGAGCCCCCGGGATCTGGCCAGGCTGGGTGCCCAGAGCGGTCAGGCAGCCTGAGGCACAGGTTGGGGCTCAGGGAGGAAGCTGAAGGCTTCTCTGTGTGGACAGCATTGGGGGAAATGTCCCTGGAGGTCCCACGGCATTTTTGTCATCCCAGGGAAGCTGTCCAAGGACAGGCCTTCTTTAAGCAAGGCCGTGCGTTGCCCTGGTGAAGCGCTCTTTGTGCACACACGTGTCACAGTGGCTGCAGAAGGTTTGGGGCAGGAGATAGAAATACCCTGGTGACAAATGCCGGGATGGCAGGTCCACTGGCAGCCCCATCAGTACAATAAAGGCCAAAAGCAAGGAGGCAGCCAGCTTTTTTTTTTGTGGGGGGGGTTATTTTTAACAAAATGTAAAGCTCGCCTTTTCTCCCCCTAAATTGTGGGAGTTGGGTAAAGGTATTGCTGGGGTTCCACGAAAAGAAGTAGTAAACGGTGAGCTAGACTTTTGGCAATCACTGAGGAAGCACTGCTGGCACGGCGGGTCGTGGGAGGGTCACCCAAAGTCTTCGGTCAGGGGCCCAGCCCGGGAGGCATCGCACCGCGGCCCCGGGGACCCTCTCCCGGATGTGTCTCTCGGGGACGCCCACATCTGGGCTGGGGAGCTGAGTGTCTGAAGATGATTGTGAGGACTGGATTCCAGAGGGAAAGATACCAAGTTATTGCTACTTTATATGCATTCAGGTGAAAGCAGGTAATAATGCTGGATTACTGTAAAATGAAAACAACAGTAATGATCGCATTCATTAGCAAAATGGTGTGTGCCGGACCGGCATTAGCAGTTACCCAACTGCTGGCAGTCACGGGAATGCGAAATTCATTTCACTGAAGGAAGTGAAGAGTGATTTATTTACAGTGAAGAGGCATTCCATTTGAAACTTCACCGACTCCATTACAAAATACAGTTGTGTCTTCCTTGAACGTGCAGCTCAACGCTAACCGTTCGAAATCTCTCGTTTTATGTTTTTCTAAAAAAGCATCCCCACCGTAGTGCCGACTCAACCCTCGGACGAGGATGTTTTGCAGAAACGTGAGAAAGGATGGTCTAATCGCAATTCTTAGTCCTTTGCAAAGTACGGGGGTATAACTGACAGAGAAAAGTGAGCAAATCATACAGGGGAAGTGCAACAGCTTTTTTCCTGTGTATTGGGCTGACCAGACAGAAAACAACGGTCCTGTCCCATTTCGAACGGTCCGTACAGTCCCCTAGTCTCACTGGGCTAACTTCAGGTGTCAGCAGGCTGACCGTACCTACCACGGCAAAGGGGCAGTGCCGTGTCGTCTGTCCCGTTTAAAACAGTACATCTGGTCAGCCTACTAGGTATACACTCTGTAAACACAACCCAGATCAAGATACAGAACATTCCAGCATCCCCAGAAGGTTCCCGCCCTATACTCCCAGGAACTACTATTCTGACTTCAACGGCAGCTCAGCTCTGTCTGCATTTAAGTATTTTGTGAATGGGTCCTATCGCGTCTATTCTTCTGTTTCTGGCTTCCTTCTGTCACCATAGCATTTTGAGGTTCATCGTGTGCTGTCATGTGCCAGTGGCTCATTCATTTTTATTGTCCCATTCCAGGTTGACACTGCCTACTTTGATTCCACACATGAGTGACTGTGAGCGATTGCCACTGTGTCATGTACAGTGAACTGACTCATGTCCGAAGGTCTCAGTGTTGCAGCCGGCGCGATCAGAGACCAGAATGTCGGGACATCGCCCACCAGGGGGACGCGGGGTGAGTGGGTTGGCTGCCCTGACCTTGAGCCCCTGTCTGTGAATGGTGACCAAGGATGCTGGTCCAGCAACTTCACAGGGTCCTGAGGCAGATCGCCGACGAAGGCGCTCGGAGACCCAGCGTCACTCAGGCAGCATGCATGGGGGCCCCCACCCCTCGGCCCCACCCTCGGGCCGTGCGCCTATTTGCCTGTGAGCCTCCTCGTCACCTCTGAGCCCAGGCCGCAAACCGAAACCGCATTTCTACACAGCGCAGCCCTCAGCCCCCTCGCTCCGACGCGCTGGCAGACAGACCCCCGCGCCCACGCACGGAGGTCGCCCCACGTCCCCGAAAGAGCGGGCGACTTCGTGCCAGCTCCAGCAGCCTGTTGGTCCCTATTGGTTTATTACAAGTGGGACACGGCCCCCCTTTCCTATTCATTGTTGTGCCAAGATTTGAGTTGACAACTTTAACAAACGGCGCTCTTAAAATCGTCGCTCAAGTGGGGTTGCGCGTCCCACCTCGTATTTTTGCTGAAATAATGGAGGATTCACCCTCTCCCGTTAAGTCCTGCTTTTTCATTTCAGCTTCCCGAGGACTGGCCAAGATTGGGCGTGGATGAGCACCCCAAGTCCAGCCTCTCGCCTCCAGGTGTCCTGGGGGGCCACGGCATACCAAGCCCACCTGCTGCGCGGCCGGCGGCGCTAACAGCTTTCAAGTGTGTCCGCCACTGCCAGCCGCAGTCCAAACTGCTTTTAACACAGAAACCACAGGTTAAAAGTCTGCCTGGCCGGGCACAAAGCTTGAAGGGAAAATGACTTGAGCACGTGTCCCCTGCGTTTTCCTCCCGGTGCGGAAGATGAGGCAGGGGTGAAATATTACACCTGTCGCCAAAATCAAGCAATGCCACATTTGATGTACGGCATCCCCCAGTCACGGTCATAATAAAAACCAGTAGGGGGGAAAGCTGCCATCTCGAACAAGACCAATTTGTGTTTACTACACAAAGGTGTGCAGCACTGGCCATGAATGTTCTGGAAGAACGTTCGTCCTGACACATCCTTTGTGAAGCAACTGGCCAGGACGACAGCTCTGAGCAGCGGGGTGTGTGGTATTGGCTCATGGGGACAGTCACATACACAGTTTAAGTAGAAACTAATGCATGTGGCCACTCAGTGAGGACCTGACGAAGGAGGGACCAGGTGGGACCCTGCCTCCTGCCACCTGCCCTGTGCATCCGCAGGTGAGGCAACCAGGACGGTCCCCATCTGCCCCTCCAGGGGGCATTTCTTAGGTGAACGTTGCCTCCTACTGTTTCTGTTACATAGGAAACCAGGAAAGGCAGAGGGGCTGGGGGACACCAGTACCCTGGACGTCACTTTATTTGCCGGCAATTTCTTTGCAGGTAGAACTCTGGCTCTGGTGAAACGGGGGTGACTGATGAAGCCCCTGAACTGCTCCTACCTGCACACAAGCCGATCCCATCTGACGTCTGGAAATGTTCCCGGGACACCCACATGGGGTAGAGGTCACAGAGCCCCGTCTTCAATGCATTCTTAAATGGAGCTCTCGGATGCATCCCCCCAGGGTCAGCAGGTGTACTTCAGGTGTGCCCCGCCGTCCATGATGTGACATGCAGGGACTTTGGGAAACCAGCCCTGCCCACCTGCGCGCGGTCATACTCAGGGACCACAGGTAAGTTGTGACTGTTTGTGACAATCGTTTGCCTTGCCACCTAGCTACACAGCTCAGGTCGGGACGTTAGATCGAGAACTTGGAGAAGAGGAGGGCAGACCTGGGTGAGGAAATGCCCTTCGCTAACTCCCTTAAAATACGGGATTAGAAGGATCCGTGGGTGCACCGCGTGGGGCGCACAGGTGGAAAACAGACTTGGGCCATGAGCATCACGACACGGGGGAGGCGCCAGAGACGGCGGGAAAGCCGACGTCAAAACACTCTGATGGTCCCAAGCACGTGACTCCCTCAGAGTCATGTTGTCCAAGACATCCGGCAACTGTCAGGACAAGCTTGGTAGGTCAACTTAAACCTTCTGGAGCTTTCTATCCATCATCATGTTACTCCCCCGACACTTCAATGGATGGAGGTGCAGTCCCCGAGACGAAGGTGTCGCTCATCGAGTTTCCCAGTAAGTCAGCGTGTTGCTGTTTTGCTGATGATGAAAATCTGCTGCAACGGCCCGGTCCGGCCCGATCTAGCCAGCTGTCAGGCACCGAGTGACGAGAAACTACGGCGTTCTGACGGCACGTGCAGGTCTGGGGTCTCTGATGATGGTCCACGACAGAGAACAGAGAACCTGGTCCCGGGATCTGACTTCCTCATGAACCGAAAACACCGTCAACCCCCAACCAAGACAGAGGTCAGAAGAGGTGGCCCGAGGCGGCCTGTCCCGAGCAGCAAGGTCCAACCCTTCTGCATTCTGTAGGGCAGAGCCCGCACGGTCCAGAGGTTTTCCAAGCAGGACAAGCCGGCCCGCAGGTCCCCAGGCCCTGCCTCCTCCCAGCCCTCCCAGTCACCGGCCCGAGACCTTTCTGGAAACGATCGTTGGAAATAGTATCTGAGGCTCATCAGCGGCCTTGGACTCTCCCCCACCAGACACAGGAAGACCCACCGAAACGAGAGCCACCAGCCTGACCACCCCCTGCGCCCAGCCCAGCCTCGCCCCTCCGAGGCCTGGCCACGTCTTCCCGGGCCGCCAGCCGGGCTCCCGGTGCAGGGCCGCGCTCCAGGTCCGAGCTGGGAGTGACAGCACCACGGCCACAGCCGGCAGCGGCCCCGGATGCGCCCCCGGCGGGCAGAGGAGGGACTGTCGCACCAGAAACCTCTCCCCACGTGCTGCGAAATGCAGGGCAGGAGTCGGATGTCCCAGGGGTTAGCTAAGTGCCCCCGCAGCAGCGAGGTCATGGGCAGGTGGTCAACTCGGGGGTCAGTCAGTCCCGAAATCCTGAAGTGACCTTGTCCCCAAATGGCTGCGGATCGAAAACAGGACACTTCAGGGAAGCACGGACGCATCCATGACGCGGGACGCGGTCTTCAGATTCTCTCGAAATGCTGCATCTGTAAGTTAAAAACTAACGGGCTAGTGTGACGTTCTGTGCCACCACAAAGGCACACACCACGCTCCAAGCATTAGTGGGACACTTACAGAGCTCGCCGTGGTCGGAGCCGCCCTGACCCCGTGCACACACGAGGCCTCGCCGTGGGCATCTGCTCCCCAGGAGGCCTCTAGGATAACCCCCTCGCTGGGACCCCTGGCCGCTGCTGTCATTCTCCCTTAGCTCGTGTTGTCACTGACCGGGCTTCATGGCCTTGCTCTCTGGGAAGCACCGTTTCTGAGGTGAGGAGACAGGCCCGCGCTCGGAAGCCGGAGCTCGGGGGTCTGCACTCTGTCTGAGGCCCCGGGGTGCCGGGGCAGGGCCCCGTGTGCTGCGGTGGGGCCGCGCGGTCAGCGCGTGTTTTCTCTACACGGATGTGCAGTATTTTAAGTGGCTCATGGGTGACTCTGGGGCGCGCTTATCCACTTCACCCCGTGAGCTCCAATGAACGCCAGATTAAAAAGGAAAAGAAAGCACGGTCTTGTGTGAGTGTGAGCGTGAGCGTGAGCGTGAGCGTGAGCGTGTGTGAGTGGGGCAGAGAACTTGAGCTTCAGAAGGGAAAGCACGATGAACGAGGCACCGGAGCAGCAAGCACGTGGGAGGAAAGGCGGCAGAGGTGCCCGCGATGCGGACACTTAACTGTCCCTTCCAGCCACTGGTGACGGGGGGCTTCTCCTGCACTTGCTGGGGCCATGCTGCTCCCCCCTGGGCTTTACCCTCCTATTTCCTGTGCCCCTTAGGGCGGGCAGAACAATGTCCCCCAAAGCTGTCCACATCCTACCCCTAAAACCTGTTGTCTTATTCGCCAAAGGGAAAGGGTCCTGCTGATGCTGTTAGTGAAAGACATTGTGACGGGGACGACTTCTGATGATTCCGGCGGCCCAACGTCACCACGAGCCTCCATGTCAGGCAGAACCCCGAGGCGGCCCGTTTGTGCCGACTGAGCCAAGGGTGCGTGGTCCTTGTCCCAGCAGCCACAGGAAACACCGAGAGCCCCCCGCCCCCGAGCTCTGCTCCCCAAACCTGCTCTTAACCATGTGCTCACTGTGGGCGCAGCGTGACCAGAGCTAATGCGGGTCGTCGTGACAGACCCGAGTGTGGCTGACGTGGGAACTCCGTGGGGCAGTGACCAGGTGAGGGGACAACTTACTTTACCTGCTCAGCCTGGTAACCGCCCTGCCTTAAGCCTGTAGGAGGTATGAAAGAAAGCTCTAGAACCACTGCTGTCCTCTGGGAGCTGCCCATCTTGGCTGGAGAAGGAAGACAGGCGTGGGAATAAGAGACACAGGGTGAGAAGCCCGGGCCCCGCGATGCAGACGGGAGCATGCAGACCCCCATGGCCCGGTCGGGGTGGGCGGTGGGCAGCTGTCCTGTCCTGCGGGGACTGGGCCCTCATGGGTTCCTGCCACTGAAGTCTGGCTGCAGCACGCACGCCCCGATGTCCTGCCTCCGTGCACACGGACTTGGACGTGGCCCAGCCCGAAACGGCAGAGGCAGCCCGAGTCCCAGAAATGCGCTAACGGACGGCCCCAGGGCGGGGCGCGGCGGCCCCAGCAGTCGTTTCAGTCTTTCCAGAAAACCGTCTCTGGGCAGGGCTGGCCTCCCCCCGACCAGGGCTGACCGGGTTTTCCAAGGGTCGCCTGTTCATGTTTTCAGAGAGACCCTCACCCCGCCGGGAGGGCGAAAGGCCTGGCCAGTTCGTGGGCCGTGTCACATGTGGGTCCTCTTGGGGTCAGCATAGGCGAGGGCAGTGACTGCTGGTTGGGCTGAGCGCACGGGAGGGACCGGAAGGGCCGCCCCGCCCGCCTGTGTCTCTGGCTCCGAGGCCCAGTTGTTCTCAGTGCTCAGGTCGTGCTGGAGTGCAGGCCCAGCGCACGCCAGGATGGCCCCCGCTTGACGTCCCTCATTCCATCTGCAACGACCTGATCTCCAAATAAAGCCACGTTCTGAGGGACTTGGGGTTAGAATTTCAACACAACTTTTTTCTGGAGGGGACGTGATTCAATCCACAGCAGTTGTAAACGTCTCCTACCAAAGTATGGCTTATTTTTACATTTGTTTATGACATTAGAACGTTAGATATTTTTGTCAAACAGAAATACTTACTTTTAATGCACCTATATTTATCACTTTTATTTTATTGTTAGGGCTGTTTGTATCTCCTTTATGAAATAGTTTTCTATCCAAATGTCATAAGGGAATTCGTCAGTAACAATTTAAAAAAAAACAACAGCAGCTACAAATACTCCTCACATCACTCTAAACAACGACAGAGGTTCAGACAGTTTTATCTCCAACTCATTCATGAGTTTAGAATAACCTTGAGATCCACATTAGCTCCAAGAGAAGAAAATCGAACTGTCCTGTTTATTAACACGGACTTGAAATCTTAAGCACAGTGTTAGCCAGTGCACACGGCAATGTACCAAAGAAATATGCCGGCCAAGTGGGGCTGGTCCCACAGATAGAAGGATGGTTTCCTTTTGTCAGAACGGTTCATGTCAGTCATCTCACACACAAATGACAGGAACCATCTCACTGGACTCCTCAGGTAAAATTCAATACAATTTCCACAAATGAAATCTGTAACAAATTAAGAACGGAAGGCCGAATAGTCAACCCAAATCCTACCGCAAAACGGACGCTAGGCCTGCGCTGCCCCTCCGCGACCCTGTCTGGGCGCCGACGTTACAAAGCCCGAGACGCGCGGTTTCTGTTCGACGCTCTGAAAGAGGTTGGGGAGCAGGTCCAGTTTCTTCGTCAGCAACGTGGAAATCACAGATCTTTCCTCCTCGTGGCCTTGCGGCCAGCTTGCTTGCATGACGAATGTGTGTGGCAGTCAGCTGGACAGATGCTCTCTCCTCCCGCCGCTGGGCCCAGGCCCTCTACCAAGCAGGTGCTCGGGACAGGTGTGTCCCTAGAGACCTCAGTTCCCTCCATCGATGGCCGGCTGCTGCTGTCGGTTCGTCCACTGTGTACAGATTGAGGGCGTCCCCCGGGGCCTGACGAGGCACCGAGCCCCGGGACACTCGGATTTCTTCACTCTGCTTGCCACCAAACACAAAGCAAGAGAGTCAAGTTGTATCAACAGAGAAATGAAAGGCAGGAAAACAGGAAGGATGAGGTAAAGTGATCGTTATTTGCAAATAGTGATTATAGTGCTGAAAGAGCCCAGAAAAACAACGAGGACGAGCAGTGTGAGAATTTAGTGGCTACACAAATTAATACATAAAATCAATAGCTTTCAGATGCGTGAAAAACAATCAAACAGGAAATCACATGAGAGGAGAACATCACAGTCTTTAATATCAGCACGGAAGTTAACAGCAACAAAAGAAAACGTCAACTGAGAGATAGAAAATTAGTCTCAAATAAATTCAAAACCTGTTTTGCACTTGGCTAAAAAGGTTCAGTATCGTAAAGCTGCTGTTTCTCTCCAGCTCAATCTATAAATGCACCGAGATCTCAAGCAAGACACCAGTGAGATTTCTGAGACCGAGAAGACCAGGTGTCCTAATGTTCCCGTAAAAAGACCAACTTACAAGGACGGTCAGAGAAAGTCTCAAAAAATAAATTGTTGCATGCTGATTTTAGCGGATAGTAACATGCATTTGGAGAAGTGCAAAAATTAAAGTAGTTGGGTATTTACCAAAAATCAGGCAGTGAAATTAGGAGAGATTTGAAAAGGCCACGTATAAACGAACGATAGCTGGGAATTTTAAATGGGATAAAGGGGGCATTTCAAATCCATAAGGAAAAGATCGAAGATCAGACATTTGGGATTCTTCTCCTTTTTCACCAAAATTATTTCCAGATCAATCAGGGATTTACTAAAAATGAAAATATAAAATTATTAGAAGAAAAAAATTGAGAGCATTTTCATCTTTAATGTTATCTTGAAGTGAGCAAACGATCTTTAAGGTCTTCTTAGCAAAACACACAATTCCAAAGCCAAAAAGAATCGTTTTGACCCATTTAACCATGTATTGAATAATACGAATTTTAAAACATTGTATCATCAATCAAATAAAAGCGAAAACAATCTGAGGAAGAGATTCAATTCAGAAAAAATTGTTGTCATGTGTGTGGCAATGTCCTACACAAATTATCAGAGAAAAAGAACATAATCCATTAGAAAAATTAGCATTGGCAACAAATTGACAAGTAAATAAACAAACATGACCAATAAAATCTGAGAAGATTCTTCATTTATAATCAGAGAAATGCAAATTGACAGAGTATTTAGGAAACAGTTGTTACTTACGAGCGTCAAGGTCAGGACGGGGGGAAGGAAGCGCCTTCGAGGGGCCGCACAGAGGGGACCACAAGGATGGGGTTCTAAAAGAGGGTTCTTATTTTCAAATGAAATGAACCCATCAGCTCCACTCCGTGGGCGTACTCTGCAGACAACGTTTACAAGGACACAGATGCACGGACGTTCAAGGCAGCGAAAATCTGCAAAAGGCCTGCCAGCTGACGGCGGTGTGGCCGAAGCGGCCACTGTCCTGTGATGTCATCGAGACAGCCGTGAGGCCCTGCAGCCTGGAGCGCACAGGTCCCCAGGTGATGCTGCTGGATAAAAATTCGAGCTTCACGTGGCAGTGCGGTTGGATCACATGTTTTCATTTTTCCAAAAGGGACAAAAGGAATAACATTTCGGGGAGTTAACCTAAGAAACAAAAGGATGAACAGTAATTAGCTGTGCAGACTGGAACTAGAGACATCAAGATGGGAGCCTGCAGTTTAATTTTCATTTTAATGTTGGGGGGTTCGGGACCTTTTTAACCAAGCTCATGGATTACTTTTATAATATATTATAACATAGTAAAGGAAGCAATTCTTAAACTAGAAGACAGAATTTTTTTAAAAAGAGATTTATTAAAGACTTGGAAAAAACTTATCTTGGGGAGGCCCTTGCCCTAATTCGAAGCATACTTGCGCGCCGACCCCGTCGGAGCTCCCTGGTCTGCTCCGAGTCTGACGTCCGCGTGTTCCCTTTATCGCCCTGCTCTGCGCAGCGGACATTCTGCATGCCCCCTTCCAAGCCCCCTGCAATAGATTATGTTCCTTGTCCTGATCCCCCGAGATAGAGACCCTCGCACAGAGGGGCGGGCCGCGAGGCACGGGGCCTCCGCCAGGACGCGGCTGCGGGCCGCCTCTGATGCCCGCGGGTGCTTATCAGGCTCCCAGATACGCGCGCGTCTGGGAAACGTCCGACCTCACCTCGCCGTCTCTGCCTCCAGTTTACTGACACTAAGGCGCAGTGGGTGCTGGCTTCCCAGAACTCAGACAAGTATGTGCGGAGAGACAGACAGACGGAGGGACGGAGACACAGAAGCTCTTGGGCCAATCCACCCAACGACCCTCAATTAGAAACCCCAGAAGGAAGCCAAGCTGATTCAGCATCTGTGTGCTTTCCGTGTCTCACGGTCTAGCATTGTCTTCAGCTTGAATTCTGCGTCCTTATCTTTTCAAAACTGAGCATGAAGGACTTTCATTCAGGCCTGGCCACAAGGTAGGAGAGGTCGCTGTCTATAAAGACCACTTGGCCAGGGATGTTTCTGGTTGTCATAAGGTCCCATTAAAAAGAACACCCCAAATCTACTTTTGCTGCGGCTTCTCCTATAAGCAGTTGCTCCCACTTTATCCTGCGGGCCGTCGGGGGTGGTAACGAGCCCAGGGCCACTGTCCACAAGGCCTGGTCACTGACTAGGTCCGGTCAGTGGCACGCGGAGAGGCACGGGACGCCAAGTCGAGTTTCCTCTCCAGATGATGAAGTGACGGAGGATCTGTGACTACCCATGAGGGTGATCATTTTTTCCCAAGAAAGCAACGCAGTGCTTATACTTCTTCCTTATTAGAATAAAGGCAAACGCGTGACCTCGAAACGTGCGCAGGACTGTCCTTTTAACGTCGTTACCAAGGTCCCTGACTCGGGCTCTCCGGTGTCATGCTCCTCTATCCCAGGAGGACATCGCTGGTGCCGAAAACTGCCCTTCTCCTGCCGTGAGCTCTCAGAAAGCAGCTCGGAAGCAGCCTTCTGGTTTCCTCTTCACAAGTGTTGCAAGGACTTCATAGTTTTCCCCATTTAGTTAAAAAAGAAAAACCAGAAGAGTGACTGGAGCCGGAAAGCTCAGACGCTCTAAATGTTAGCCGAAATGTCAAGGTGAGAAGCACAGTGAGCCCCAAGAAACACCCCGGAAGCCTGGGAAGCCTCGTTGCACTTCAAGGACGACCTGTGCCCCCCGCCCCAGCTTCCCACCGTAACGGTCACGGCCGTCGGAAGCACGAAGTCGCCCGAACACGTGGCCAGAGAACGAGCCGTTCACCACGTTGAATTTGGCCTCTAAACCCGAGCAGACTGCGAAGTTTCAGTTTAAGCACAGAGCGCTGTGTCGCCCGGGGCCGACGCATAGGAAAAGGCCTTTTCACCTGGTCACCTTCATCCCCTTTTTGCTTTTATCTCAGAGGCTCGGGGAGGAGCAAGGAATCAGGTGACGCGTGAGAGAAGCAGAGAAGCAGCTGCAAAGTCACGTACTCACGCTCACGTGTCTTTGAAAAGTCGGTGGGAAAAGGGTGCGTGCTGCTGATTGCGTCTCTCACATCCAAGTGTCCGACACCCACAGTAGAGAGATCGGGGCACTTAGCGGGTTTGTAGGGTTTCCTCAGGTCCTTGAAGCTGTGACTCTAAAATACAGGGGTGCGGTCTGAGAGGTGTGCAGTGACCCAGACTCCAAAGGGCACGTGGGCATGAACAGAACGTGTCTGACTTAGGCCGAGCACCGAACGTAGTCAGGATTTCATTGCAGTATTTTATGTTTCAATTAAAATAAAAACATGCATTCGTATAGTCTGTTAGCGTATGTTAAAACATGCGTGTACCTACAATGCCACCTAGAAAAAAGGTAAGTGGTAAATAAATATTACTGTAGTGAAACAAATAAGGAAGGAAATAAATAAATATTGCATCACTGAAATGTCAAATCACTAAAAAAAACATTTTAAATTAAAATGAACCTTTCCTCTCCTACCTAACCTCTGTTCCCCCGAGTTAGCCACATTTGGTAGTTCCAGTGCTTCCTGGTTCTTCTGTAAGTTAGCACTGTGACTTAATAATGCAATTTTTAATCTTATTTCCAGATTTACCCATTTTATACAGTATTTACTGACTTCAACTTACATGAAAGTATGAGTTTGACTTAGTTCATTACTTCCACCCTCCCTTCCTTTCTACCTCCCACGGTATACAAGTTGTGTATCCATACCCTCAATAATCTCTCCAAGTCTGAAAGCTTAACTTCAGATAATATCTATCGAACTCTATTGCCGAGGAAAGTCAGGGAATTGGAGAATATCACCTTTTTTCTGTTTCTCTTTCCTCATCCTCTGAATTGTGTTACTTTGGACACATTGCCGGCATTTTCAATAATTACACCCTCTCATAACTATAATTACTTTTCAGGGTTTATTTATCATTATATTTGTCAAATTTTAGTGTGTGCATGAAATAACTTAAGAAACTTTTTCAAAGATATTGCAGCTAATTGGCTGCCAGCCACAGGGGAGGAAGTGGAACCGAATTAGTCCTGTGATCGTAAACAATCACGATGCTGGGCAAAATACGTGGAACCATCACCTCCAGGCATAGAACAACAGATTACAACAAACCAGGCTCCCTGAGAGGAGGGACACTCATGAATGAGTCCCACAATGTCCCTGGTTCCCTGCCAGGGGACACTTGCCAACCATAGTGACAGCCTAGCAGGCTCAATGAGTGTGGGAGGTAGACATTAGAGTTCTGAGCAGCTAAAATGGCTGAAATGTGTGTCAGACAGGAGGGAAGGTGCAAAAAGGGAACCCCAGAATTCAGGTTGAAAAGGCTCGCAAGTCTGTGGCCATTCATTTGGAGGATAAAAACACCTGAAGCTTATCTGACAACAAACGAAACAGGACTAAACGGAGCACGCAGCGGTCAGGCAGTGCGGGGAGAAAATAAGTACTGGGCACATTGGAGTTGTGGCCCTCCCAGAGTGGAGAGACCCCACGAACAATGAACATGTCTTTAACATGGCAGGCATGCAACGCGACATCACAAAGACATCGCCTAGAAGTATGGACTACACCCTAGAGTCAGAGCTATTATTCTAACTCGCCCTAACAACGTATAAAACCAAACTCAGTCATGATCTACAGGGAGACAGGGTTGCAATATTAATTCTAACAAGTTAGACTAGCTTGGGAAGCAGCAGGTTTCCCACAGTCCTACACAAACAAAGCATAAAACCAAGGCAGTTTGCTCAGCCTGTAACTGACCTGCTGGCTAGAACAAGAGTCAATTCTCTTCCGAGAGAAGTGTAATAACAGAAGCCAGAGCTGCTATGACAAATACTGTCCGATGCCCAACGTGCAACCCCCAATCACTAGATGTGTATTTGCATGCATAGGAAAATGCGAAGCCACTCAGTAGAGACTAAACTAGACATGGTCCTGATGTTGATTTTAGGAGACAATGTGTTTAAAGCAGCTAGTATAACTGTGTCCAAAAAAATCAAACACAATTTTTAGAAACCTCCAATAATTAAAGAAAATATCGTCTTCATGATTCAACAGATAAGAACTCTAAGCAAATGTGGGAAGTAGACGAAGGATCCAAATGGTCTAGATCGGAAAAGTAAATACTAAAATTAATAGCTCACTGGTGGCGCCTAATTGCAGAGGCAAGAGTCAGTGAGTGGATAATCAAATCGACAGAAATTATCCAATCCGAAAAGCAGGAAGAGAAAACGTATTGAAGAAAAATAGATAGACCCTCGGAGATCTGTGGACAATATGCAGAACAGCTTTGGGATCCTAGGACGAGAAAAGAGTAATATGTTAGTAAGAAAAATATCTGAACAAATAATAACTGGAAATACCAGAAATTTTATGAAAATAAACCATTGACTTACAGACTTCAAAAGTTCAGTGAGTCTCAAGCAGTATAAATATAAAGCAAACTATAACTGGACCAATTATAGTCAGACTGCTGAAAACTAAAGACAAAGAAAAGTATTGAAAGGAACCAGTGGGAAAAGACTAAATACTACTAAATACTACTGATTTCTCACAGGGACAATGGCGGCCATAAGACAATGAGATAAAATGGTTTAAAGAAGTGAGAGGAACTCACCTCCACTGGAGCCATCCAAGTAGCCTTAGAACTGAGAATGAAATGCAGATGTTCCCAAATAAACGAAAGATGAGAGAACATCAGCAATTTGTCTTACTAAAAAAAGAATAAAAAGGTATAGAATATTCTTGAGGCCAAAGGAACCAGATGGAAAGACAAAATAAATGACCCAAAATGATGAGTAGATGGGTAAGTATTTAAGAATTATGCTTATTTACTTCTTGCAATTTACTTAAAAGGAAACTGAACATTTAAAGCCAAAATAAAAGCACTGTAAGATGAAGTTGCTAATGAATGTAGAAATAAAAGGTAAGAAAGCAAGTTCTCGAGGTACGGGGGTAGAGCAGAATTATACTACGTGTGGCTGTTAAAGTTTTAAACTGCAACGTAGGGAGCTTGTGGTAGGGCCTGGGGAGCGTCCGGTGTCTAACGGACAGGCACAAGCGTGAGGTCAACGTGCAATGTCACATGTTAAGGGTGAAGTGTGACATGCAAAGAAGTGCAGTCAATAGTCAGCAAGAGACAGATACATTGAGCGTGTAAATTGTTAGTGACACTGAAACGAAATAAAGAGGTAGAGCTCAGAAGCCAGTAAAGGAGGTAAAATACAACAATAAAAAGATACTTGATTTACAATAAAGGAAGACAGAAAAGGAGCAAAGGAAGAGGAAGAAAAGACAAAGCAAGATGATCGACTTAAATATCAATAATTACAGTAAAATCAAATGAAATAAACTCTCAATTAAAAGGCAAAGATTATAATTCTGGATTAAAAAAGAATGAACCAGAAAGGTATATTTTAAATATAAAGATGCAGATCAGACGAGAGGGAAAGGCTGGGAATGGAGTTACCATCTGACCCAGCAATCCCCCTTCTGGGGATCTAACGTAACAATTTAAAAACCTCTGTCCACAGAGACCCATGTACCCCAGTGGTCATCACAGTGGCCAAGACATGGAAGCAACCGAAGTGCCCTGCGACAGATGACTGGATAAGGAAGCTGTGGTCCATACACACAGGGGAATGTTGTGCAGCTGTAAGAAAAGACGAAACACTGCCATTTGGGACAACATGGATGGACCACGAGAACGTCGAGCCGAGGGAAATCAGCCAGACAGCAAAACCTAGAACCATACGACCTCACTCATGTGGAATATAAAACCGAAAGCAACAAAGCAACAAAATCTCATGGACACAGTCAGTAGTTTAGTGGTGACCTGAGGGCAAGGGGGAGGGGTGGGAGAGGGGGGAGGGGAGTCAAACACACGGTGATGAAAAGAGAACTGACCCTGGGTGGGGAGCACATGACACAACACACAGACGATGGCCTGTAGGATGGTACACCCAGAACCTGTGTAATTCTTGTTAACCAGTGTCACCCCAATAAGTCTAACAATAAACGAAAGTGGAAGGGCGGGTGTCACTGTGTTAAAACCAAAGTGGGTTTCGAGACAAAACCCACTTATTATATTATAAAGGGTAAAGACAGACATTACCAAATGGAAAAAAGTAAGATGCCCCCTTGTTCACCTGGAGACACAAAAACCTTCAATACATTGCAACTGAAAACAACACATCCAAACTCACAAATAAAACTGACAGACTTAGAGACGTAGACGAATCCCATTCATAGCCAGCGAACACATACAACTGCTCCTCCACCGTGTAAGGGCCCCCTTATTCATTTGTTCTCTGACATCGCCCTTCTTAGAGTTCATGGTGCTGGAATGTTCCCTCAAGAAACGTCTGCAAACAGGACTAAGGAACTTGGGCTGGAGGCGAGCTTGATTCATGGACTCAGGACACAGCTGTCTCTGTCGTGCACATTGGCGGACACAAAAGACACTACCTTGCCCCAGTCAGGTCACTTGAAGGAGCTCTCGTTTCAGCAGGTTGGATGAGATTAAAAACCTAAATTGGATTGTGAACAGTGTGGTCTTGGATACGTAATTTTCCCCTCAACCATGGTGGTTTCCATCTGGAAATGTCTAAAGAAGAGTGGATGAAACATTTCCACGACAAATGAAGTACCTTGAGCTCAGGGGCTACAATGAGGACAAAGCAGCTGGGACAGCGCCCCTCCCCTAACACGCCCCCACCCCCACCCCCCAGCCGGGCTCTGGGAGCTTCAGGGCTTTGAAGTGTGAAGGGTCCTCGTGAGGACTCCCATTGAACCTCTTGTCTGTCATTGTTTTGGGGTCGTGTTTAACTGATAAACTGACCCTAAGCATGTAGGCAGCCTTGCTTACTGCTGTATCCTGTACTCTGGAAGCCGGTAATACAGGTGACCCACACATTCAGCTGCTTATTGTCACCATTCTCATTTTCAAATTTCTGGGTAGAGCATGACATTTCAATGGCAAAAACTGACAAATTCGTTTTCCCCCTCACCAAATTCTTTCTACTCTGGTGGCTTCTACATAACGTGTGTGGGTGTGTTATATAAATATATATATTTTTATATATCTATATATCTTTATATACTTAAATTTCTACCACAATTTTGGAGGTATATTTGCAGATAGAATTACAAAAAGAACTTTAAAAATGTTTCTTCAACTCTTTTCCACCAACATTTATAATTTATACCCTTTTAGGCTAGTTTATGTTGTTATTTTACAGTATCAATTTTATCATACTTTGTCATAAAATCCCCTTGGCTGCCTGTATTTAAAGGTGTGAAGAAAATATAATAAAGGCTGACTTTCTAAGGAACTTAAAAGGCAAAATCCTTTTTGAATCATGCTATGAGGAGGCACACAGAGAAAGCCTCTGATTAAATCCACGCTCAGCTGAAAATTTCTAAGCATTATATTAATGACCTTGAAGATTGTCCAGCAGAAATATCTTGTGGGTATGAATTTCTTCAAAGGTTGAAATATAGGTTAGAACTCTCTAGAGGCTCCTGTGATATCAAATAAAAAGCATAATCAATTTGTAGAAGCTAAAAGGTGGACATGCTTTAGAGCAACAGACATTGATACTCCGAAATCTACAGTTATTGGAATTAAAAGTAACAAAGTTGCAGTCTGATGCCATTTCTTTCTGCTGGTGTCTCTCCTGCTCCAGCAGACATGAAAGGAAAGACAAATTTCAGTGGATCTGAAATCAACAGGCCTTTGTACACGTGTCAGAACGCCTACGCGACAGGCATGTCACCTTACCGGTCCAAAGGTTGCATCCCACATCCTGGCACAGAGATACACCCAGTCACCACGGACTATTAACACCTTGGAACGTAGGCCGAAGCGGAGCTCATGCGGCGTTGGGTGCAGGGCCACGAGGGTCACACAGAGCCGGGCAGCAGGCACAGGCCTGGACCGATGGGATTAACCAGGTATTCGCAGGCAGAAAAAGGACACGTGCCCGATTACAGAAGCACCTGCACAGGCCTGTGTATTCCTTATCTTTGTTATAACCGGGAGGGCGTCACCAGCACGCACCCACCGAGAGTGACAGCTCCTCCGGCCACAACCTCAGGACGGAGGGCACTGGCTGAACGCCTCTGCTTGGGAGTCAATGACCGGACTCGTAAGGTAGCAGAAATCTGTCCCTGATGGAGAGGGGACAGGGAAATAGACCAGTGGGCTCCTGATGACCTTGACAGTTTGGGGGCATCACTTGAGAATTACCCACTCTTGCTTTGTACAAACTAAGCCCTGCACCTCCCCAGTGAAGCTTCCCATGGGCAGACGCCCCCCAATCGAAGACGCCCCCATGGGAAGACGCCCCCCATCGGAAGACGTCACCTGAAGCCATTTCACAGCCCTGACTGCAGATGGTGTCGGTTTGCCCGAGAGCCTGCCCTGTCCAGGTGGCCTTGCTGATTTATCCCCGATTTGGACCTCCATGGGACCAGGGCCCCAGGGGTGGCCTCTGTCCCCCGCAGACGCGACGCGGCATTCACTAAACTACAGCGTGTGGTGGAGACAAAGCGGCCCCCCAGGAACCCCGAGCAGTCAAGGCCAAGAGCAAGCAAGGTCACACCCTGCTTCCAGCTGCAGCCACAGTCTCCCTCAGGTTTTAACTGAGCCAGACAGCCCACCGGCGGCCATGTGGGGAGAAAGTATAAAATCAGAGAAAGCAGTAAAACATTCGGAGTTTTTTCCCCTAAAACCAGGGCACAGATCACTTTCACACGACCGACCATTGGTTGCCAAAAGTGGAAACATTTAAGACCCACGGAAATGACCCGATGCCTTCCACCCGTGTACACCCGATGCTGTTTATGCAATATATTACTTCTGTTTGCCGGTTTTCATGTTTTTAGTATTTAAAAAAATTTTAATATATTTCAACTTGTCCTAATTATCCTTACGCCCCAAGCTGGAATACCAAAAGCACAATTTAAAATGTACAAATAGTGGGGTTTTAAAGGAAAACAGTTCAAGTGGCTCTCTTGCCAATAATACAAAGAATCTAAACGGTAATAATGAGAATAAAAATGTTATTGACTTTTTTCTTGATTAAGAAATTTAGAAATAATTTTCTAACTTATTTCCTAAGAGAGCATGGTCTTAGAGTAAAGCCGTAAGAAGGGTGTGATTAGCCGGGACACGCACGCACCGCCAGACCCCGTCAGCGGGCCGCTTCCCACAAAGACATGTGCGACGGACACGGCTCGCGCTGGCCGGACGAGGACACGCTCGGGCTCGGGGGCGCGTGGCGAAGACGGCCGTGGGCTCGGGGCAGCGAAGCTGCACTGGCTCGCCCACGAGTCCTCCGCAGGCGTGCCAGGCGCCGTGATGTCGTGACCCGTGGCTCCCGGGAGCCTCTCAGGCATCGTTCCTGTCCAGCTCCAGCAGTGGTTGACTGGCCAACAGGATGTTGTATTAAAAGGAAGTGGCATTTCCAGGTTGTGGTGACGTTTCCGTACGGTCAACACAAAGCGTTTGGGACTCGGGGCCCCTCCCTCGCCCCCCAGCCCCGCAGGGAGGGCACACAGCTTCTGTTTCCTGGACACTGTTCTCAAACTCTCTGGGATGAGGGACTCTTATAGAATAAAATAAGGACGAATTACTGGAAGTATTTTAAAAACCAAAGAGAGAGACTGTATAAAACTAGTCTTAATTATTAAACTCAATAGACACAAAAGTGCTCAACCAAAATGCCATTAAGGTCTCTGGATTCTGCTTCGAGTTCCCTGCACTGATGTGTCCCAAAGACAGACACATGTCACGAGTGGACCCCTGTTCTCGGATGCTGTTCTAGAAGGCTGAGCTCTCTTCAGCCAAGGTGACAGCCCACAGCTCTTCCGTAGTTCAGGACCACACCGAAGACTGCCCTCATGCAGGCTCCGATCTGCAAGGTCAAGGCCACTGGCAGAAATTGTCAAGGGGTAGCCTAGAGGGACGAGGACGGGGCCGCGTTGCCCTTTGGATGGGCGAATCGGAAAGGCCCCGCCCCTCAGGGGCTCTCTCAGAACTGTTGGGGGCGGGGGGGGCGCAGGGTCTGGACTGCTTACGGACGCTGAGGACCAGGACCCTCCCCGAGAGAGGACAAGCCAGGAAGGAGCAGGGGAGGGGCCGGGGGTGAGGCGGGGAGGGGCTGCCCACTGGGAAGGTCTCAGCTTCAGGGGTGGCGTGAGGTCTCAGGAGGACGAGCAGGGGTGAAGGAGGGGCTGCCCCTGCTTTCCTTGGGCTGTTCTAATACAACCCATGGGGTGTGTGCTGGGGGGGCGGCGAACCAAGAAACAACTAGTTACCCGTAATACTATGAGTGAGATTGAAGCAGGACTTTAGGGTTAGACAAGAAGTCAGTGTGCCAAAGCTGACATTTTAGAGCCTTTCGCACTCGCACATTTATTTCGAACAAAGCAAAGCTGTTGTTATTTGCAGGAAATAATTCGCGTGAAGGATGGTGATCTAGGTCCTCTTACACACGAGTGTGCAAAGAATATCTGCAGAGTGATCGGACCGAGCTCAAGCATCCAGGGCCCAGATGTTCAACGGGACATACGCTGGGGTCAAATGGGTCCACGGGAGAAGGGGAAGGGTCCTATCCCAACTCTGGGCATTTCTGGGTGACGTGGGTCCGGCACCTGGGCCGGGGGCAGAGGGCAGCACTCCTGCAGCCTGACCCTACCCGCCATGCTCAGGGCCAGCCCAGGGTTCCAGGGCCCTGGGACCTGGGAACGAGGGTGTCCTCCAGCCTTCAGAATCACACAGTCCCTGGAGGTGACCGCAGAATGACCAGAGAGTCTCAGGACGTCCTAACTTCCACGTAGGACACTGCAGCCACTGTGCTTGTGCGCTGGGCAGTGGCCCGCTCGTCTACCTCCACGCTACCCGAGAAACGTGCAGAGGAATCCTGGGAAGGGTGAGGGGCGCCACGCTCGGGGAAGGGCCTCCAGCTGAGCAAAGGTGTGGTCCTCCCATCAGGCGGAGCTGATCCACAGTCTGCCTGAAGGTCAGCGTTTACCCGGGCCCGGAGCGTGTTCACAGGGCCCAGTGCTCCCAGAACGCCCGACGAC
>PVJL010012359.1:0-37286 GCA_004026885.1 Lyroderma lyra | reverse complement strand
AACAGAAGCAAATGGGGTAAAAACCATAAAAAAAGCACAAGCGTGTGAGGCCACGCACGCGCACTCGCCTGACTCGCCTGCAACACTAGGTCTAACCAATCAGAGACCAAAGCGTCCCACCTCAGCCATCGTGATTGGCTCAGGGATGTGCCCTTCACTCAGAGCAGGCCAATGAGACTCGAGCCTGAGAGCCCCCCCCACCACCACCACCACCTCGTGGGATCTCGTCTAGAGCGAGCTCCGCCCAGTCCAGTCTGAGTTCTCCTTTCTGACACCGGGAAGCAAAGTTAACGACCGTGCTCCCCGCCCAAGTTCACGTATAGAAACCTGTCTCCCAGCGTGATGGTACTGGGGGTGGGGCCTCCAGGAGGTGAGAGGGTCCTGAGCGTCGGGGTCCCCCTCTGGAATGATGGGGATCCCACGGAGCCCCTTGTTCTCAACCGGCCCTGTGCGCGCACACAGAGATGACAGCCAGGCTGACACCTGACCTTGAACCTCCAGTCTCCAGACCGTCGGAAACACGTTTTTGTTATTTACGGGCCCGGATGGACTGACCGGCTCCATAACGCCCACGGCCGCGCGTGTCTGCGCTCCTCGACGCGCCCCGGGGCTCCTGATGGCCAAGGACTTGCTAGCCGGGGCCCCCCGCGTCCTGCGCTCTGACCCTGACCTCACGCTCGGTGGCGGCCAAGGCCCAGCTCACCTGCGGAACGCGCGGTCTGTACGAGGCCGATCGCTCGGTGGCCGCCCCTCGTTGGGCGGCATCATCCCGCCGCTGCGAGCCAGCCACAGTCCCACGCACGTTCACCCACGGACACGCGTCTAACCCGCACAGCCGGCCGCGGAGGCAGCGGAGGCGTGTGCACCCTCCTGGGCCCTGCACTCCTGACGCGGCGCCCGAGCTGTGCGACTCAGCCCACACTCCCACCCCGCACCCCCACTCCACACCCTGCGCCCGCGCGCCCCTTTGCAGACGGCTGCTCCCTGCCCCTCCCCTCGGGCGCGGGGTCCAGCGGGAACCGGCAGGCCGCACTGCGCATGCGGGAGCCTCGTCCGCACTCGCGGAGGGCGAGTCCCGGGCGGGCTGGGCCGCCGTTTCCGTGCGGCTGAGCGAGCGACGCTCCTGCGCTCTGTCCCGAGCGTCTTAACAAGAGGCCGCTGTCACGCGGGGACGCTCGAGCGCATGCGGTCGGAACGTCTTTATTCGCAGCCCCGTGGAGACGGGGCCCGCCACCCCCCCGCGTGTCAGCGACGTGTGCCTACTCCCCTCCCCCAGCCCGCCCCGCCCCGCCCCCTCGTTCCCGTCCCTCACCTGAGTCCCCGTCTCCATCTCCGCTGAGGTGGGGGGCCCTGTGAGGGGAGAGCCCGTCCCCCATCAGCGCTCCGTGCTCCCCAGCGTCCCCCCAGGGTTTGCGTGGAGGGACCCAGCTGTGTAGGTCAGCCCTGAGACCCCGTGTGGAGGGCACGTGCGTGGCCGGGGGGACGTCCTCAGGGCATCTGGGGCGTGGCCGGGGTGGAGAGGAGGCGTGGCCAGGGTGGGGGTTGGGGCGTGGTCGGGGTTGGGGCGTGGCCAGGGCGGGATGGGGCGTGGCCAGGGCGTGAAGGGGGCGTGGCCGGCTGTGGGGATTGGGGCATGTCCGGCGATGAGTTCGGGGGCGTGGCCAGGGTGGAGGTGTGGCCTGGACATGGCCGGTGGTGGGTTTGGGGGCGTGGTCGGGGTGGGTTGGGGCATGGGCGGGGTGGGTTTGGGGGCGTGGCCGGGGGTCTATGAGCTTGGACACTGGGCCCGGGGCTGCAAGGTACTTGAGCGCGACTGTGGTCAGCCCGGCCCGCCAGGTTCGCAGACTGTTGGGCTGGGTTGATGTCCGGCTCTGCCGCTGTCTGTGTCTGCCCCCTTGGTCAGGGGAGCGGCCTGGGTCACCTGGACCCAGGTGAGCAGGGCCTCCTGCAAACGGACACGTCTCCCCTCGTGAGCGCCGGAAAAGCAGGGGTTAAGTCTCTCTTCCCATTAGCTCGGCGTTTCCTATAGAGATATAGTCCTTTATTACGTTAATGGGGCGTAATAATTATTAATTGCCAATTATTCATAGCTGCTTGGCCTATTTAAAAGACGTGAGGCCATTTCGAGCGAGATTTAAAGATATGCAAATACCAGGGAGCCCTCCTCACTGACTCAGCTATTTCACACACTCCGGTGGCTGCGGACCCCCAAACGCAGTGACTCCTGTGTGGGGGACGCACCGATTCTGTCCTGAGTCTGCGACAGGGATGCCACCGCGTGTCCCCGGCCGGCCTCCGGAACTTCTCTGCGCGTCCCTGTCCCCGGTGGGTCCTGTGTTGGAGCCTACGTGACACAGGACGACACAGTGGTCTCTGACTGTGACACGGCGTCTGCTCACAGAGGACCGAAGGGCTTGCAGCAGCGCGTAGAAACGAGGAAAACCCTCCCGGGTGCCGAGGCAGCGAAGATTCCCGCCGTCTTCCCGCGCCCGTCTCCCCGCGCCCGTCTCCCCGCGCCCGTCTCCCCGCGCCCGTCTCCCCGCGCCCGTCCTGAGATGGCTGGAGTTGTGTTACCTGCAGATGTTTCTCCCTGACGTATGGGAATAGGTGTTCTTCTTCCGTCCGTGTTTAACAGCAGGAGCTCGCCCGGCTTTGGGGGAGCTCGCCCGGCTTTGGGGGAGCTCACCCTGGGGAGGAGAATTCGCAGCGTTGCTGTGTCTCCCGGGCTGGTCCCTGGGAAAGTCCCCAGTCCCCTGTCGTGGGGTTTAAATGACATCGGGCCGTCAGCGCTTGGCACGGTTCCTAAAACGTGCTCAGTGCTCGGGGATGGTGGCGGCCCTGCCCCGTACCCAGAGGAGGACCCCAGGGAATCACTGCGGGGCGGCCTGCTGTCCTGGAGGTCAGGGCCTGAGGTTTGAGGTCAGCCCGGCCGGTGTGTGCGATGTGCCCTCTGCCCTGACCCGGCCGGGGCAGGAGAGCCTGCTGTCTCCCGTGGGCCCGGAGCGGGCTTGTCCAATGTCCCCAGGCCAGCGCTCTCTCTGTCAGAGGGATGGCTTCAGCCATCAGCCGTGCTGACCCCCAGGCAGGAGTCTGTGGGTGCCCTGTCACCTCCCTGAGCTGCAGCTCGTTGGGGACCGTCAGCCCCGGCGGGGACGGTGCCAGGCTCCTCTGCGGCTTCTAACACGACCCACGTCACAGTGTGGGGATGGCCGCGGGGACCCCGGCCCTGGAGCACCACAGGCTGGCTGAGCTGAGGGCCCCGGGAGGGACCGCCCGCCCTCAGGCCCTGCAGGGAGCATGGCTATTGGGGGTCCACTCCCTCTCCCTCCCCTGCGTCCACCTCAGGCCCTCTTCCCAGCGGGGCACAAGGGTAGCGGGGCGCGAGGGCAGCAGGGTTTAAGGGCTGGAGAACTGCGGGGGGCGGGGGGCACTGTGGCTCTGCCCCTCATCGGCTGTGTGCCACCCCAGGCAGATCACGTCCCATCTCTGAGCCTCCGTGTGTCACGGATGAAGTGGGGACGGGCGAGCCCCTGTCCTCTGTCGTCCTGTGACTCTGTGCCTCCCGTCTGAGCCAGGCGCAGAGCTGAGGCAGGCCAGAGACCCCCCAGGTGACTCGGGGTGCCTTTGTCACGTGTCCCTTCCCACCCCTGCAGTCACGGGCAAAGGGCGCGACGCTGCAGGGCGGCAGGTCTGTCCCCACTCCCGACCGTGAGCAGGACCTGAGGCCGCCGCCCACCCTCCTCCCTTTCCGCGTTTTGGGGCCTGAGGTCCATTCAGCGTCGGGGCAGCTGCTACCTCACACAGGGCGTGAGCTGTGCATGGCCGCTCCAGGCGGGTCCCTCCCACGTCCGACAACAGCAGCCCAGGGAAGGCGGCCAGGTCACACGTGAGCAAGACCGTTGTCACCTGTGAGCCTCCTGGGCCCACCTGAGGGTGCACGTGCCGGTGAGACGCTCAGAGAAGCCGCTGCGTCCTCTGCGGTTCTAAGCACTTGGGATCCGAATAGATCCCACACGTGAGCGTGGGACAGGCGCTGGGAGTGGGCACAGGGAGGGCAAGTGAGCGGCCCGAGGTGGCACAGCCGTCAGGGAGGCAGGACCTGAGCTCCGGCAGCCGTTTCACCAAAGCCTCAGCTGGGAGCATTCTCCTTGGGTGTGAGGGGAGCCCCACCGTCTCCGGGCGAGGGGGCAGCTCGGGGTCTGAATTGAGCCCCGGCCACTGTGGGTTTTGTCCACTGCCTCCTGGCTGCGATGGCCCCCTGGCCTTTGGGGGGACAACCCCTCTGTGTGCCAGAATGACAGTCACACCCACAGCCCGCACTCTGCAGACAAAAGTTTCATCTCATTAGTCAACTAAAACTCACTCCCACACTTGGTCTATCTGTCTGACAGACTTCAAGTAAATTATCATTTTATTTATAACTCCCCGTCTCCCAGAGACTTAAGTGGCAAATATGTTATCTGGCTCACAATAAAAATAAAAATAAAATAAAACAAAGTGACAACATCTCAAGCGGCTACGACTAATTAGGGAGGCTTCCAAGCTGCTGCTAATTCAGGATGCTGGAATGTGTGCCCCAGGCCGCCCACCGCGCCGAGCTGGGGTGGGGTGCAGGCTCCCGGGCTGCAGGCTCTGAGCTCACCCTAAGTCAGACAGTTACCCGACCCGCTGAGTGAGCTTCGCAAAGTGCCCCCTTAATAAAATCCTTGTTCGGGGGCCGTGGCAGCCACCGGGGAAGGCTGGTGGCATCGTAGGGTGCTGTGCTGGCACGAGCATCACCTGCAGGCAGACGTGGGCAGGTGTGCATGCGGAGGCTGCCTCGGGGGGCCCAGAGCCCAGAGCTGGGCCTCCCTCCCTCCCTCCCTCCTTCCTATAAGCAGCTGCTTTACGGCCACCGTCCTGCTCCTGAATACAAACGTAAGCGTGTGCTGAAGCTGCTGAGATCTGGGGTCAGGACAAATCCTCCACGCGCGAATCTGCCCACGTTACAGACGCAGGCATGTACGTGTGTGTCCACGGGGTTCAGTACTGCCCACGGTCTCAGGCACCCACTGGGGATCCTGGAGCCCGTCCCCGCAGACGAGGGGGGCTGACGGCACTGTTCTTCAGGCTCCGCGTCCACGCACACCGCCTCAGACCACACAATACCTCAGACTGTGAGGTATTAACGTCTCCCGTGTCACAGGTGAGGCGCTGACACTCCGAAGCCTGCCGTGGTCCCAGACCTCCCAAGTCCCAGCGCTGAAACTGGGGTACACTGCCAATGCATAGACTCAGTCATGATGCGAACCCCCACGCGGTGCAAAAGGCTGGCCCCAGGTAGGTTCGTCTCACCTGCAAGCGCACAGGTGCTTTCTGATTAAATGAGTTTGCCCACAGGTAAAAAATGAATGATTATAAAATGGCAGTTTATCCTTATTTTTTTAAATTTATTTTGAGATAATTTTAGGCTCTCACAAAGTTGCATAAATGGTGCAAAAGTTCCCTTTTGCCCTTGACTCAGTTTCCCCCAGTGATAACATTTGGCGTAACCACAGAATGTTGTCGAAGCCAAGGAAATGGCATCGGTAGTGCAGGACTCGGCACACCTCACGCCTCACTTCAGTAGATGGTTTTTACATGGGAAGTGGGGGTGTCAGATCCCTATTTTAAAATTCACATCTGTAAACAGCGGTCCCGGTTTCACAGTCGGGGGACATCTCATTGCATAAAATGCGGGCACTGTTACAACTCGGGGGAGACTGAGGCAGAGTGCTTGGGACCTCCCTGAACAGGTGTTTTCAAGTTCCGGTGAACCTACAATGATTTAAAAATAGAATGCTGACAGAAAGTGGCAAAAAACCCCAAAAAAGGCACCCCATCCGTATGTTCAGGATTTTGCTATTCGTATAAAACAAGTGTGAATTTGCCTGAAAAGCCGCACCAGGAGCTGACGACACTTTTTTAACTGTAATAGGACCTCGGTGCCTGGGGGGTGGAGGTGAGAGAGAATTTTTACTGCACGCCCCTTTTCTGTCTTTTGAATTTTGAGCCACATGAACATACTACCTATCGGTAAAGAAAGAAGGAAAGAAAAATAATTTCACCAGAGGACTTCCACTTTAGGAAAGATGGAGGGGACACAGGCACCTTGCCCTGCTCACCCCATGAAGTATGGCCCTGGGCGGTATGTGCGAAGCAAACTTGAGGAGAGCAGAGAAGGCAGGCGGACTAGGGACCCACGTGCCCGAGGAACAGCATGGCCGTGAGGTCCCTGGGCTTTCTCTTGGCCTCATACATCCCAGGCTGTGCTCTGGGGAAACCAGCAACCCAGCAACGCCGATTTCCCATCAGCCACAGAGACCGCGCAGAAAGCCCAGACGTCTGACCTTGGAGGGCTCCTCTCCTTGGGTGGGGACCAGGAGGGGAGCCCGGACTCCCCCTCTTCTCAGTGGCGTGAGGTGCTCATTCCCCTTCTCACTGGGAGACAGTGAGAGGAAGCCCGAGTGAGAGTTAGGAATGTCACCATGCTCAGCGTGAGTCAGGCCACCATTTGGGTGTCCGTTGAAGCCACATGAGGGCAGCAATGTGACTCCCCTCCCCACCTAGGTGGGATGAGACCAGCAGACACCCCGTAGGGAGCCAGAACTCCACCCCCCACACTTCCCATCAGTAACAAGAAGCACCTCTCCTGCTGGGTGTCACTCAAGGCCAAGTGCAGAACCTGGAATTGTATCTCCATGTGGCAGTGATGAGGTGGGTCCCCTGTCCCCCACTGAACCAGTGGCAGAGGAGGGCTCCAAGAACACAGGATGTAAATATAATGAGATTCAAGGCCTAACATGTAGTGTTCAGAAATGGCCAGGTATCAATTAGACATCACCTATTATACCAGCAGCCAAGAATATCTCTACTAGAATAAAAAAAGAGACAGAGAAAAGGCAATCATCCAAATCCAACACCGAGATGACAGAGATGTTAAAATTGCCCCACAAGTACTTCAAAGTAGCTGTCATGAAAATGCTTCAGTGAGGAATTGTGGACACAGTTGAAACAAATCAAAATATAGGAAGTCTCAGACAAGAAAGAGAAATTCTCAACAGAGAATATAAGCTATAAAGGAGGGCCAAATGGAAATGCTAGCATTGAAAATTGCAAAAGGTGAAATAAAGACTCAATGAATGGGCCAACAGAAAGAAGCAGTGAACTTCAAATAGAAATTACCCAACTTGAACTACAGAGAGAAAAATAGAAAAAAATGAACAGAACCTGGGGAACATGCAGAACATAACAAAAGATCCAATATTTGGGTTATAATAGTCCTAGAAGAGAGGGAAAAGGGTGGGGATGAAAAACTTTAAAAAAATGGCTGAAGAATTCCACAAATTTGACAAAAGTCATGAACCTAAAAGATTCACGAAGCTGCGTGAAAACACAAAAAAATCTTGGAGGTGGGCAGAGAAATCACACCTTACCTATGGGGGACACATGAGAACAACCACAGATTTAAAAAAATTAAAAAACAAAACATGAGGACTGGAATGAAGTGGTCCAATGTTGTTGAAGTATTGAAAGTAAACAATGATAAACCCCAAATTCTGCATCCAGAAAAAAATATCCATCAGGAATAAAGGGGAAATTAAGACATGTGCAGATGGAGGGAAACTGAGGCAGTTTGGGATAGGACACACTCTGAACGGCTCAAGGACGTTCTCTCGGCAGAAAGGGAATAATATACGAAGGAAACTTGGAACACCAGCAAGGAAAAAAAGAAACAAGGGGTAGAGCAAAAGTATGGATAAACACTTTCTTCTCCTGTGTTTGCAAAAATGTCTCGTCTAATTGCGACAAAAATCCTAACACTGTTCCATACGGCCTCCGATGTATGTGGCGGTAATACGTAAGACGCCAGATTATGAATGGTTAAGGGGAAAAGCATCAAAGAAGGTAAAAATTCTAGATTTCAGTTGAACTGGTAGAAGGAATACAAGGAGATGATGATAAATTATGTGCACGTGATGTAATACCTGGAGAAACCAATTAAAAAGCTGTATGCTCAAAAGTAGTAGTAAATCAAATGGAATTACAAAAAACGTTGACGTAATCAGAGGAACTAAAAACAGAACAAGCAGAAAACTTAAGCTGTAACGTAGCAGCAATTACATTAAACGTAAATGGTCTAATCGCACTAACTAAAAGACAGAGATTGGACACAATGGACTAAAAAAAAAAAAAAATATATATATATATATATATATGGCCCAGTTAGTTACATAGTGTCTGGAAGAAACTCACTTCAACCTTTATAGATTGACTGAAAGTAAAAGAATGGGAAAGGACATACGATGACAAAAATGTGTCAACAGCAGCCGTGGCTTCGTTAATAATACTCAGAGCCACCATCAGGTAACGAAAGCGTCAGTCCACCAAGAACGAACATCAACCCTAAAAGCCTAATGACATGCAATGTAGGGAAGTGACGGCACAGAACCGAGAGACGGCCATGGCCACCGTTAGTCCTGATGACCTCAACACCCTTCTCACCGTGGGTGGGACAGCTGGACAGGGGGACACAGAAGAACTCAACAGCCGCCACAGCACCACTCCAGCCCCGGTGCCCTGCCCAGACTTCCCGCCTGGAGCCCCGACTCCCTGTTTGGGAGATGGTTTGGGGATCAACATGGCTAATGGCCCACAAGTCCCGTTTGGAGAAAGGGGTGAAGGTACACGTGGGCCCTGGGGCACGAGATGTGGTTGGAGAGAGAAGCAGGCCAGCAGGGAGAGAGACCTGAGATGTCCTGGCCGGCTGAGCCTCAGCTGTCTCTGCTGTCACAGGTGTCACAACGCTCAACCTCAGGCGCAGGGTGGAACCACACAGATCACGTTCGGTTCCTGGAACGGGCTACTCTCCCCTTGCTTCCAGGCCTTTCCATGCACGCCCCCAGCTTCTCCTGGACCCTCAGCTCCTAACTTAAATGACACTTCCTCCGGGAACCCTTCTCCGAGTCCCCCCTGCCCGGTGTCACAGCACCTTCTCACTGCGGGTAGAGTGTGAACAGAGGGGACGTTAGGACGCGACGTGGAGCAGTGTGGACGGGCGTGGGCGGGCTTCCAGGCACTCAGGATAAAAGTGCGCAGTCGTGCAAATGCATCTGCGTGTAAATGCACGGAATGTTTCTAGAAGAAGTCCCGAGGGTCCGACAACGTGTGCATGATTCCAGGACTGAGTTTCCAAGAACTGAGTCTGGTCACTAAGCAAAATTCTGGGTGGGGGGCGGCTTCTCTTCCTACAACACGGACCCAGGCCAGGACGTGGGCGCAGGCGGCCGATTTGGAAGCACGAGTGAGGGTGTGGAGGACCCGCTGGGGCCGGAGGAGCTTGGGCTGCTGTCCGACAACCCCCGCCCTGGCCGATGGCCCCCGCGTTTGCACCAGAGCTCGCCCGATGCGGGAGGAAGCCAGGCAGAGCAAAGGTGATGGTGGGGCTGGACAGCGGGACCCCCACACGTGCTACCGCCCACCTGGCTCTGCCTCTGCTGGTGGCCTTGGGGGCACGGTCCCAGACAGAGGCCCTGCGTCCCCCAGCAAAGGGAGTGGCAGCGGGCAGCACCGTCTTCCTGGCCGTGAGCCCCTGTGGTGGGGGGACACAGAGGAAGGGCTGTCACCTCTCGTTTCTCCCAGAGGATGACACGGAGGCTCAGGGACCTTACGTGAGCTGCCTTGGGACACCCAGTTCCTGCTAGAGGGACACAAATCAAGCAGAGCCAGGCGTCCCCTGTCCTTGCGGTGTGGGGCTCCATGGGGCTCCCCGGAGCCTGCAGGCCGGGGGAGCGGACCTCTGGGGTGCCTTGACTGGGGTGGGGGCGCTGCATCAGGCGTTGCGAGAATAAGACGCACGGACGCTGCGGTCGGAGCCAGGACCCTGCATGAGTCCTCGTCACGGGGGAGGCGATGGCGGGGTCTCGGGGGAGCGCCTTCGACCACAGGACACGGGAAGTCACAGACGAACCAGCTCACGCGCAGAAAGGCACCTCCCGGCTCCGGCAACCGTGAGACCCAGGACAAAGCTGGCGGCCTAGGACCGGCTGTGTCCCCGGTCACTGAACGCCCCCACGCCCCGGCTGGCTCCGGAACCTTCCCCACACGCGGCAGCAGAAGCTCCGCCGCATCTCTGTGACTCTGTGGGACCGTGACGCCGTCCCTGAACCCACGCCTGGTCCCAGTGGTGGCCAGGGGGACCTCATCCAAGTCACCCGGGTGACAAAACAAAGAACAGGGCCCCAGACGCCTGGGACAGGAACACTCGTGACACCATCACTCGATGGCGATTGTGATCTGCAGATGACAATGGAGGCAGCACACAGGGTGACAAAAGCGAGGGGACCCGGGTCCCACAGGGAGGGACCCAGAAGGAGCACGGGGGAGGGGAGGAGAGGAGAGAGAGTCCCCGTGGTTTTGTGCGTGTGCCCCGTGTCCCGGTGGCCCTGCCCCGTGTCCTTACAGCGGCCGTCCCTCTGCCTCCGGGGGGACTGGTATGTCACCACCACACGCCCCAAACTCAGAGAGCCGCCGCGCGCGGTGCCTGTCACCCTCATTAGCGGCGTGCAGCCCATCCCTCCGGCGGGGACACAGATAACGAGCCGCCGGGCTACGCCATGGGGACCGCTTTGTTCTCTCTCATTTTGCCACTTTTCCTCCCAATCGTGCCTCCAAGCCGCCAGGGCGCGAAGATGAAAGACGCCCCCACGCCCCCCACAAACGAGGCGACTTAATTCGCAGTCACACCCCACTCATTGGGCGCCTTAACGACGCCGTCGGTCAGCCGGGGACCGCGGACGCCAGGGGGACGCCTCCGCGCGCTTGTGTCCGGAGACAGGACGTCAGGGGCCGGCTCCCTCCGTCCCCGACGTGCGCCGGGCTCTGCCGTCCTTCCACGCGAGACGCCAACTGCGGCTCCTTTGGGCACGTTTCCCGGAAAGTGGGGGGCGGCTGTGCCGGACGGGGCCCCCGCTGCTGGTATTTGGGGGAGCCCCCGCCCACGGGTCCCCTCCAGCAGCGCGCACGGCCCCGCCAACGTGTCGGGGACGACGAGCGTCTTCGTGTACCTCGTGGGCATGTGGCATCCAGCCATCGTCAACAGGACGTCGTCCCCGGACGTGGCTGGGTACCTGACGGCCGCCCGCGTCCTCGTGGGAACGACGGGCGCCCAGGTCCCCGCTGCCTGCTTCTCCGGCCGGGGTGGTGGCGGGCGCGCTGTCCAGCTGCCCGCGGCCCTTCCACGCGTGGCGTCAGCCCGTCCGGTGGCACAGACACGTCCCCCCAGTCTGCGGGCCACCGCGGCCCAGGGACGCCTGAGCTGACGTGTGGCCGAGGTGGAGCTTTGCAATTACTTTAAATTCGTGGCCTCATTGTCGGTTTTTGTTTTTCAATCGGGGTTTCTCTGTGGGATTCCTGGCTTTTCCGGAACCAGCAGGAATCCTGGTGGGCACGTGCTCTCGGGCTCCGCCTCCGTCCCCACGGGCTCCCTCCGTGTCCCCAACCCTGAGGCTGACGGCGGTCGGCCAGCACCGGCCCCTGCGCTTGTCCCGCGGGTTGTCTCACGTTGCATTTTGGGGGACGCGAGCACCAGGCCCTCCCTGGGCCCCATCTCCTTCTCCTTGGAGGGGAGCAGGCCACATCGACCGTGGCCGGGGGAGGAGCCACAGGGCTCGTGTGTGAACGTGACGAGTCCGCGACCCGCTCTCCTCTGGGCGGCCCACAGCTGCCCACCGAGGCACACGCTGCCCACCGCCGGTCCTGGACCCTCGCCCTTTGGCCCAAGCGTCATGGTCACCTGCGCGTCCCTTTATGGGGTCTCGGTGTCCTGTGGTGAGGGTTTTGCTCCTGGTTCTGCGACGACCTTACACTCTGCTCGTGCGTCACAGAGCAAGTGACCGCTGCTGGAGCCCGGGGGCACTCCCTCACTCAGCCCTGCAACACCCCCAGCCCGCACCCCCGGAGTCACCGATCGCGAGGGGACCTCGGGGCCCAGGCCCACGTCCGCCTGTCCCACCTCCGTGGAGGAGGAAGAACTATTCACAGCACAGGACCCCGCCCGGAGTCACCTTCCCTGTGACGCTGTCCATCACCCTCCAGACAGCAACTGTCCCTCCTTCAAAGAAGCGCCCCCAGCCTGTGACGCCCGCGTCTGCCGGCTCCCCCAGCCCAGGGGCGTCTGCCTGCGCTCTGCGTCCCGGACCCCCGCCCTGGCCAGCCCCCGGCTCCTGCCACCAGGCGTGCGGTGACAGTGACAGGACGGAGGGGGTCTGTGACCAGTGTCTGGCTCCCAGAAGCACCCAGCTCAGTGCAGCCACGTCTTGTTGTTCGCTCCGCGGGGGCTTCTCCCTCCGGTGACACTGCGGGGCTCCCCGCGCGCCGGGCACAGTGCGACCCGGTCCTGCCCCCGTCCGCCCCGCTTTCCCCGGTGACGCGTCTTCGGGTCCCGCCGCGCGGCGAGCGCTTCGCTTTTCAAACGACGACTCCGTGCTTAAGGCGATGCCTGCTGGTGACACGTGGCGAACCGGTGCCACCAAGCAGGCGGGAGGAGGAGAAGGGAATCTCCACGAGCCTTTCTGCCCCCAAATCGCCCCCGTCAACAGGAAGTGCGCGTCATTCCGGAAACTGGGAGCGCCCAGGACGCTGTGGGGCGCTGACGTCCGCTGTCCTGAATTCAGCAGCAGCGGGAAAACGCGTTAAATTAAACCGGACGGCGTCTGAAGCGCCGTGTGTCACCGTGACCGCCGTGGCCCGGAGGAGCCCTCCAGCACCAAGCCGGACGGCGCCCGCAGAGGTCGGAGCCCACGTGCTGGTCGCCGCGTCCTTAACGTCGCGTTGGCACTCTGGGCTGGACCGGGTGACCGCTGACGTGAAGGGGACGGGCGCGAGCTCACGTGGTGTCCGACGCGGCGTCCCCGGCCCTGACGGTCACGCCATCGCCGCGCACGGCTGCCACGTCGGCCCGGGTCCCCACAGGCGGGCTGTGCAGTCCGGGGTCCGTCACCCACGGCACTCGGCGCTCACAAGGTCGCTTCCCGGAGCCCCGAGGCCGCCGTTGAACCGGACGACGACATTATTATTCCAGACCAGCTCAGGCGTGCTGTCGCTGCTGATTTATTCCAGACCCAAAGCCGCTTTTCTCTAATGCCTGTAGGCTGAGTGACAGGAAGGAACGTTCTAGAAGGATGGCTCTCGGGCCCCTGTGAGCACGGCTGCCGCTTCCCCGACGCTGAACGCTGTGGGGGGACGTCTGAACGACCTTGGCATTGGCTCTGACGCGTGTCCGTGGTGCTCGCACCCCAGCACCCAGGTTTCCCGTCTGACCGGGGGCCTGACCTCTAACGCACCTGCATGTGCGTCCCCTCGTGTCCCCGCTGCGTTCTCTGCCACCGGCTCATCCGCGTCCCCTGTGCCCGGCCCACCGCTGCCACCGGCCCGAGCGCGTTGCTCTGCGGCCCCTTCCTCTGTTTGGACGGCGCCGACTCAGGGCTTCGTCTCCGGGAGCGGGGCTCAGCCCCCCGGTTTGAGGCTTCGGTGCGTGGCACCCCCCATCCTGCAGGCATGTCGCGGGTCTGGGGCCGCCCCCGGCTCTGCAGGCACCGCGCTCGCTGAGAAAACCCTTCTGTCCCCGAGTCCCCGGTCCCCTGGCCGTGTGTCCTCCCGCGGGGACGCGCCGCGAGGCCCTGGCGCCCCACCTCTGCCTGCTCGGTCGCTGCGCTTCCTTTCCGCCCTGAGCCCGCGTGCTGGGAGCGACGAGGACTGAGCGCTGCCCGTCCCGTCCCAGCCCTGGGCGGGCGCCCTGCACACCGCGGCTGGGGGGCTGGAACCGCGTCCCCGTGTCCGCGTGTCCCCGTGGCTTTTCTGTGGGCCAGGTGGGCGGGGCTCAGACTCAGGTGGGCGGAGCTCAGACCCAGGAGGGCGTGGCTCAGACGGGGTGGGCGGAGTTCAGACCAGGTGGGCGGGCCCAGACCCCCAAGTGGGCGGGGCTCGGGCCCAGGTGGGTGGGGCTCAGATGGGGTGGGCGGAGTTCAGACCAAGGTGGGCGGGGCTCAGACCCAGGTGGGTAGAGCTCAGACCCCCAGGTGGGCGGGGCTCAGACCCAGGTGGGCGGAGTTCAGATGGGGTGGGTGGAGCTCAGACTCAGACTGCAGACTCCGCCCTGTCCTGGGGACCCTCGTCTCCGGCCGGGGTCTGCCCACAACCTGCAGTGTGTGATGGGGACACCTTCTGCCTTCAGGTGTCCCCAGTTCCGGGTGGGGACGTGAGCCTTCGTCCCCATGGAAGATGTCAGCGTCTGTGGCTTGCTGTCCCCTCTCCCCATCCTCTCCCCAGCGAGGCCGCCCACTGACCAGCCCACAGCCAGGGGAGCACAGGAGCTGCCCACTGTGTCCCAGACTGGCCTGGGGACGTTCCCAGGCTGCTTTCCTAACGCTCCATCTCCCACGTCTGATCTGCACCTGGCACAGGGACAATGGCATCTGTGTCAGCGACACGTGGCCTTTTACCCTCCAGCCCAGCCTGACGCTGAGCAATGTCTATCGCTTCACCCACCGAGTGGACGTGTCCCCGTGGGCCATCAGGTTCACGTGCAGCAAATATGCATCACCTGCTCCTCCCGCCGAGGGTGCCGTGTGCTTCCAGCCCCGGGATTCGAGGCTCTGCCATGTGACTTCCTTGGCCACAGGGACACTGGCGGGCATGACATGATGTCCCTGCACAGGTTGGCTGGGTGCTGTGGCTCCTGTGACAGCCTGGGAAGGGCACTCACTGAGCAGCCACTGTCCTCCCTGCCTGGGCCTGAGAACGCAGAGTGGACGTGACCCCAGCCTGGAGCCTGGTGGGGTCATTGAGGCACTGCTGGGCTGTAGAACCCACAGGTGTGGGGACAGATGCTGTGGGTGCAAGACACTGAGTGTGGAGGTGGCCTGTCACGGTCGCTGACTGAGCCTCTGGACTGGGATGCCGAGGAAAACCGCGTCCCTCAGGTCAGGCCTGTGTTCACAGCAGCCTCAAGGGCCCCTTTTCCCCGGTGTCACTTCCGTCCCTCCTCCACAGCCCAGGTGGCCTGTGCCCCAACTGCCATAGTCTGAGCCCCACCTGGGGTGTGTCCACAGCCGACACACTCGGTGACCGGGAAGGAGCCGGCAGGGCCATCCCCAGAATTAACAAAACCTGCCGCCAGGCGGGCGGGAGCACAGGCTGCAGAAGGCACGTGCGCGTGGAGGATGTGCAGGCAGGGACCCTCGGGTGGGGGACGCGGGAAGGGGCGGCTCACGCAGACCCTCACGCCTTTTGCAGGCAGCGGCGGCTTACGCTGTGGAAACGCTCCTTCCCAATCAATCGCCTGTGATGCCCCACGGGGCGGGGGGCAGGGCACACGAACTGCAGGCCGAGAGGTGTTTACAGGCTGACACGGCGCCACCGCCGCCGCCGGGAGTGACCGCGCGGGGTTCCCGCGACTGCCTGACACCCGCGGGCTCACGCTGCGTTTCCCGCGGGGGGTCATGGCGCCCGGGACCCCACGATGCTCGTCGTGCGCCCTGGAGACGGCGCTGAGTCCGACGAGACGTGATTTTAATTACTCTCCGCTTGCAGGATTTTGCCTGGTGACAACGGGACAACATTGAGAAGTTCATCTCACTCCTGGTCTGACCCTCGAGGCTTAGGGCTGGGGTCCCTGCGTCACCGCTACCAGACCACAGGTGGCCCCTTCGGGACTGCAGTACCGCAGACATTGCCGGACACTGAGGCGCAGAGACGGGTCGCAGGGTTTAACTCGACCCGTGTCAAGTCATGCCCTGCAGTGACCAGTCCCAGGTCCCCCCAGGCACTCGGTCTGTGGGGCCAACGTCAGGAACAGAAGTGAAGGCCCCGGGAGAGCCCGTGTGACAGAGGTGACCACCGGACCGTGCGGAAAGCCACGCAGACGAGGTCTGCCCGCCGGGACGTCCTCTTGTGCGAACAGCCGCTGTTGACGATGGTTGCGTCCACGGGCTCCGGAATCCGTCCCCGGGCTCCATTCAATTCACGGAGGGGCTGGGTGCTTCCTCTTCCCTGTCCAGGGTGGGGGGGCACGGCTCCCCGGACCTCAGCCGGCCACGCGCCCAGCACCACGTGCACGTCTGCTGTGTGCGTCCGGCCCCTGCGCCGCCCTGACAGCCCCCATGTGGCGTGACCGCGTCCACGGCGATGCCCCCCCCCATTCCTGGCCTTACCCTCCCCGCTCACCCCGTCCCCCTGGGATGCCTCTGCACCAGCTTCCCCGAGCGTGCGAGCATCCAGGCCTCCCTGTGCAGCACGCCCGCCCCCCCAGTGCCCACAGACGCCCCTCGTCTGCAGGAGCCCAGCGGCATGAAGATGGAGGCGTGTCCCCTCCCGCTGTCCCTCAGTTCTCGGCGAGGCCGACTCGCTCACACCTAATGCGTTAGATCCAGATGGCTGTTTAAGTATAATCGTTCCTACCCGGGCAGTCACGGCCCCAGACGTGTGCTTGTCGGGTCAGCAGGGTACGTTTCCTCTGGGCTGACTGGACGGGCCTCTGGTCCCCTGTCATCCCCAGCCCCGCCAGCTGCAGCCCCCAGGACCCTCCCTCCCGCCAGGCCAGTCCCACCAGGACAGGGTCCTGCCTGCACACAGGCCACTAGATGGAGTCTCGCGGCCGTCTAGTTGCCTCCTGGGAGTCCAGGGCCTCTGTGTGCCCAGCCTCACGGCCACCTCTGTGCAGCGGGACCTGCATCCACCTGCCCCAGAAACCCCGCACAGATGCACCCCACGTAATGTTAAGCCAGTCATCCGAGTGTCCCAGGCCCCATTGAGATGACACACGACACCAACCGTCAGCACGGCCCACAGGCGCCTCTCATGCTGCAGGGAGCTGGGGGCCCGGGGCAGGGAGCTGGGGGCCCGGGGCAGGGGCTCAGGCCGGGGCAGGGGCTCAGGCCGGGGCAGGGGGACCTGTGCAGCCAGGTCCTGGGTGCTGCTGACACAGCTGTCTGCAAGCACGCATCGGGTAGCCAGGTGAGGACAGGTCTCAGAGGACGAGGATGGCCCCCTCACCCCTGAGAGTTCTCACGATGACCGTCACACTCTAATGGGGTGCCCCCTCCCCACCTGGCCAAGCCCCCTTCCCGGCCCAGGACACTGGCCTGGACCCCTTGCACAGTGGGCTTTCCGAGAGCCTGGGGCTCTGACACTGAGGGCAGGGACGCCCCCGGCCTTGGCTCCCACCCTCCCTCTCGTTCCCACAGCGAGTTAGTCCTGCTGTCCCCCCGAGAATCACGGGGCCACCGGCCTCTCCTCTCTGGCCTGTGGCAGCACCGAGACGCAGAGGCGGAGCTGCAGGCTGAGCTGCCGTGGGGACAGGCAGGGGGGCTGGCGGTGGCTGTGGGACGGGGACAGTGTGTGTTCAAATGTGCGGCCGCTGGAGGCTGGCAGGCTGGGTTCGTGGCATTGTCCCGAGCGGGGGCTCCCTGGGCTGGGGCCACTGAGCGTGGGCAGACGGCCGGTGCTGACATCAGAGGCACACAGGGTGTCGTTCAGTTCACCTCTGTCACTCTGAGGGTGATGGTGTGACCCCCAAATCAGAGATGACAAAGCCTAGGAGCACGGAGGATACAGTCAACGTGTACCACGTCCTCTCTCATCCCACAAATACTGGTCACAAAGTGCGTAATTCCGGGCAGGGTTCCGAGGCTTGGGGACACGGTGGCCACCGAGACAGGCTCCATTTCTGCCTTCTAGCTGGGGAGACTGGAAGTGCAATGACAGGGCGTCCACGGTGCTGAGGAGGAGACTTTAGGCTGAGCCGAGGCCGAGTTCAGGTCCCTGAGCTGCTGACAGGGGCAAAGGTGAGAGGTGAGAGGTGAGGGGGCGGGGGGAGGGGAGGCGCGGGGCCCAGCCCGCAGGTCTTCCGCAGCGTCTCAACCTGTGGGTCGTGACCCCTTTGGGGGGTGGAACGACCCTTTCACAGGGGTCGCCTGAGACCATGGGAGAACACAAATCGGATGTTTGCATGACGATTCACAACAGCAGCAACATGACAGCTATGACGTAGCAACGACAATGACTTCACGGGGTCCCCACCCCACGAGGAGCTGTGCTAAAGGGTCCGGCGTTAGCGGGGCGGAGAACCGCGGGCCTAGAGCCCGGATTTCGTTTGGCACAAAACCCGACGCCCGTCTCACCCCCCAGGTCTTCGCGGCGCGGCAGAGGCGTCCGGGGACGTTTTCATGGATGAAATCTTGGGAACTACCTTCCCCAAACGCGGACAGACAGGCCGACGGGGTTTCAGCAGGGACCGCGCACGGGGCTGGCGGCTCCCCGGACTGGCACAAGGCGCATGCGCGGGCTGCACTGGCGTCCTGATTGGCCGCCGAGGAGCCTGGGCGGGGCTGCGGTTGTGACTGGCAGGTCCTGCCCTGGTCCGTCCTGCCCCGGTTCTGGAATCGTTATTTACACAGAAACAAGTTTCCATATCTGTTTAGGTGGTGCTGTGAGAGCAGGAAAGCACACGGGTGCTGGCATGGAGGCCGCACATGCACACACACACGTGCACGCACACTCACACATGCACATGCATGCACACACATGCGCTCACACACAAGCACATACGCACACGCTCACACATGCACATGCATGCACACATGCATACATGCTCACACACAGGCACATGCTCACACACATGCACATTCATGCACACACGTGCATACACACTCACACACATGCACGCACACACATCCTATGAACATACATCCACACACATGTACTTGTGTGCACACACAGGCACACACACATGCGCACACAGACATGCACATTCATGCACAGACCTGCATGCATGCACATCACAGGCACGTGCGTGCACACACAGGCTCATGCTCACGCACATGCACATTCATGCACACACATGCATACACACTCACGCACATGCACTCACACACATGCACGCACATACATGCACACACGCACATAACATTCATGCACATTCATGCACAGACCTGCATGCACGCACATCACAGGCACGTGCGTGCACACACGTCCAGAGGCTCTCTCGGTCAATTCCGTGTAAAATGTCAGCCTGGCCTCCCTGTGAGTGTTTGACAGCAGGATGGAGACTCTTGACGAGAAGCTGCTGCAGACTTGTTTTCTGTGAGAGGCGCCGTCAGCGCGCCCTGCGCGTTAGCTCTCCCTCCCGAGCAGTGAGAATCCTCCCCCTGCAGAGGGTGGGAGCACAGGCCGGCCGGTCGGACCGCGGGGTAACATGACCGCAGGCGCACCGTGCCTGGGGCCCCGGGCCAGCTCTCCACACCGTAACTCTGGCCACGGCACACACCTGGTTACAACCTCCCCCGCTTCCGTCATGTCTCATCGAGCTGGAGGTGAAGCCCAGCCTCCTCCCAGAGGACCAAAGGCCCTTCTCGTCCGAGCTGTCGCCTCCAGCCGTGTGCCCAGTGTCCAGTGGGCGGGGCTCTGAGCTGGACCTGTCCTGTGCCCCGTTCGTGGTGCTGTGGGGCTTTGCTCAGGGCTGCCCTCGGCCCGGAGCACCGTCCACGCCCTCGGTCCCGGCTCCTCTACCTCCCCCTGCCCTCCTGCCCCAGGAGGGGCCTGTCCCCTCTGCTCCCACAGTCCTGTGGGTGGTGTCGGTCACCAAAGGGACCCACCTTACTTCTTTCCCATTGTTTTCACAAAACTGTAGTATCCTTGGGGACAAAGGCCATGGTGCCTGGCCCCCATCCAGGGCTTCCCAGGTTCCCCCATCTTTCCGGTCAGCAACTTACTCAGTTGCTTGTGGCTCCTTTGCCTGCAGACCTCACCGGTGACATAGAGGTGCCACCATGTCCTTTCCTGGTCCAGGCTGCCAGCCTCGCTCCAGGGGTCCCTCCATACAGGAAGGACAGGATGCCCACCTCCATGGGCGCTGGGCCACCTGTCTTGCCCCCTGTGTCCTAGTGCTGGGCACTTAGTAGGTGCTCAACAAACACGTGCTGGCAAAGTGTGGCCCACATGCCACATGCATGGACGCCTGAGCCCCCCACTGCCCAGCGGGTGTGAGCAGATCTGTTCCCGGACTCCTCAGGCCACTCACGGACTTGCGTTTGGGGCTCAAGTTTCCCAGGGCACAACTGCTTGTCTTGGATGCACCTCTGGTGACATTTAAATCCTGTCACTGGGTCCCTGGGCCTGGGAGAGGGTTCCTCACGTCCTTACGGCCGTGTCCCCTCTAGGCTGATCAAGGAGCCCAGCTTCCGGCCAGAGCAGAGGCTCAGCTCCCGGGAGCGCTTGCTGCAGAGGCTGGGTGCTGCCCACACCGTGGTCCTGGCTCCCGTACACGCGGGCTCGGGGACGGGAAGGAGACCGCAGCGGTCTCCTCAGCGGGCTTTTGCCAGCCGAGCATGCCGCCGCCCGCGCCTTCGGTGACCAGGTCCGTCTTCGCCACGTCCCTCCAAGGAGCCGGGGCCCGGGAAGTGCCGAGGAGAAGCCGGCACGGCCACGGCTGTCTGCAGACCGGGGGCCTCGTCCTCAAGGCTCCTCCTTCCCGCCTCACGTGGGAGAGTCCCGGGAGGTGACACCGTCGTGGAACACAGGGAGCTACAGCGCGTCTCCTTTACGGTGGCAGGAATTCTCCCCGCGTGCGTCCACTTCCAATAAAAAGGCAGGACGAAGCCTGACCAAGGGAAGTCAGCCACGGAGGGCGCATCAGCAACTTCACTTAATTAAGACGCGTAAACGGAGTGACAAACTTCCGAGCAGGTGCTCAGGAGGAGGTGACGGGGACACGCGTGAGACCGGTCTGTGCTCCGAGCACAAGCCTGTCCACCCCCAGGGCTCGTGCAGCAGCCACGCTGCCTAGGCTGCACCCCCCGCCGCCCGCCACTGACTCGCTGTGTGTCCTCGGGGGAGTTACCTCCGTCTCTGAGCCGGGGGGCTGCCTCAGCTGTACGACGGGGACACAGTGACACGCACGCAGAAAGCTGATGCCACCAGTGGCGATGCTTCCCTGTTGCCACTCCCTGCAGCCTGGTGCTACAATGTAGACAGCTTGGAGGTGACCCTGGGCTTGGGGTGCTCCCGCCTGTCTCCCTGCGCTTCCGGTTCGGTCCCTTTGTCACCGAGTGTCTTCCCCGTTCTTCCCCTGGGGCCCCTGGGGCTGGCTGTGACGCCGTGGGCTCCCGAGCGTCATGCCCGCACTGCTGTCACAGGATTCACGGGAGCTGGACGTGTCCTCGCAGACGGGGCCTTCCCTCTGCACACGTGCCCGCCCCCACCTGTCCCTGTCCCCAGGGCCCGTGCAAGGTCTTTCCTGTCACCTCTGCTTCTTGTCAGACGCCGGAGTGGGTGGCAGCGAAGACGCACACCTGGTTTGCTCCTCGGGTGGCAGGAAAAGCCGCTGGGGAAGGGGACTTCTCAGTCAGGGTTCGTCGCGGCTGAAATACGGTCGCGGGCAGCCGAGGAAACAGGCTCCGTCTCTTCCCCACAGAACTGAGCCATCTTTTTCCTGGTCGCCGCCTGCCGCCTGCGCTGAAAGGTTAATCCGTCCCTGTCCTCAGCGCATTTGTCACCGGGAAGCGGTCTGCCGGGAAGCACTGACCAAGGGCCAGCCCGGCCCTCCGCTGCGGGGACACCCAGGGCTGCGGTCAGTGGGCGTGGCCTCTGCAGGTGGGGCGCGGGAGGGGCGTGGCCTCTGCAGGGGGGCGCGGGTCGGGGGGACAGGCAGGGGTGCTGACCGCAGGGGCATCGTGCGTGAGGGTGCTGACCGCACAGCTGGACCCTGGGGTGGGGGGTGTGCCGAAGCCGTCACTGCAGCTGGTCGGGGGGGGTGGGGACAGCCTTTCCTTCCGTGCTCCCTGGGGTGGGGGACCCGCCCAGCCCCCCGCCGCGGGGCTCGTGGGGCCGGTCGTCCTGCGGTCCTGGGTCAGACCACGAGGACCACGAGGCTGGTCTGTTTGCTTCCCAGCCCCGTCCCCACCTTTCCCCGTGGACCTGCTGGTGACAGGCCTGGAGGCTGTGACCAGCCCGACGGCGTCCTCGGGGCTTCCTTTCCCCGGGCAGGGGACCAGGCCTCTTCCGTGTTTTCTTTGTGAACCAACTGCCCGTGAAGGTGACATTCGTATAGGACGCGGAGCGCCCGCTGCACGTGGCTGGACGGGACAGCACGGCCCCCGGCACGCCCGCCCACGCCCCTGACATTTGTCATCAAACCTCGGCGCCTGCGGTTTGGCAGCAGTGACGATGAAAATGAAGTGAGTTCAGCGCGCAGGCCGGGCCGGGCGGTGCCGCAGGGCCAGGGAGCTCGCGGCAGGTCACAGCCCCCGCCGGAGGGGACAGGCCCTCTGGGGACCAACGCCTGTCACTTCCGGTTTCTTTCTGTGACGGGTTCTTCTCGCAAAGGCTGCGTGGCCCCTTCCTCTCGGATGTGAGGGGCAAAGCCGGCCAGCCCACCCGCCTCGGCCCCGCTGTGGGTCCCAGCGCCTCTGAGCTGCCGCGGGTGGTGGCTCACGTCGGTCCCCGCAAAGGGAACACACAGGTTGGCACGGGGGTCCCCCCACCCCCACGCGGCAGGCGCCCAGGGCACCTCGTGTCCTTCTCAGAGCCAGAGCATGTCAGCCCCGATGGGGGACGGGGGTCCACACAGAGCCAGGCTGGGGGTCAGCTGGATGAGGGGCCGCGGGCAGCAGGCCACACCTGCAGGTGGCGGGGCGCAGCCCTGCGTGGCCCTCGGCCGGGGCAGCCCGCACCCCCAGAGCAGGCTGGGGCGCACACGGCCGCGTCCTCTCCATGGGACCCTCCAAGTCTTGCTTTGTCACCCCCCTCAACTGTATTTACTTAACACTATAAATACTGTAATTTCTGTAACATTGTTACTCGGGGAGAAACTGTTTCAGGGACTTTTCTCCAATTTACAAGATTCTTAAACGTGTTTCCCTGCGGCGCGCACGTCAACAGCAAAGACGTTTCGTGGGCCACGTTGTGCCGCGTTTTATAATCAATGTTTGTGTCATCGACGCCATGAGTCTAATTTATCTGCACTTAAATCTAATGGATGCCACTGCGCGCGTTTTGGGTATTATTTTTGCGAAAATTCAATACAATGGCGAATTTATTACCGTAGAGCAAAAATTTAAAATAAAAGTCATGTCGTTTATACACAAAGCAGCTCAAATGTTCCTTTTAGGGGCATAAAATAGTCAAAATACCAACTTTTTCCCCAGTGGCTTTTGGGCACATTTTGGGGAAAAAAACGGAGCCAACTGACGCGGTGAAAGGGTTCAATCTCGCTTTGACACAAGTGACATTTTGGGGCAGCCGTGGGGCTGTCTTCTGCACGGGGGTGCTCAGCGGCGCCCTAGATGCCAGGAACGTCCCCACCCCGAGGTGGGACAACGAAGACGGCCTCCGGACTTTGCCAGATGTCCCCGAGGGACGGAGGCGCCCGGGTTGGTCCGCTGCCCTGAGCGCCACGCTGGACACGGGGACCTGGCCCCTCACCTGCCGCGTCCCTGCTGGGTGACCCCGTTTTCCCAGCTGGGGGGCGGGGTCAGCGCCACGGAGACGCCCGCCCGGGCCCCTGCCCGCCCCCTCCAGGGCTTCCGACCTGGCCGTGAGGTGTGTCTGTCACCGAGCTGGGGACCATGTGGGGACAATGCTGCGCAGACGGTGGCTCTCTTTTGGCAAAGGAGGGCGGGCACGTGGGGCCACTCCTGTCCCCTCATTAGCACGACTGTGTGACAGCCCCGTTTTTCAGAGCCTGCAGCCCGGGACGGAGGCCGTGCGGGCGCTCGGGCTCACGAAATCGCCGCCGTGGCCGCCGTGACGGCACACAGGCCCCTCGGGTGCGTCTCTCTCAGGACAGTGACTCGCGTCACAGGGGGAAGGGGGACGAGGGCCCCATGAGGACGGTGGGGTTCTGGCTACGCCGACAGCACAGACGCGCGCAGAGGCCCACAGCAGGGCGCCCTGGAGAGCTCGGGGACCTTCCGGTCACATGTGTCACGGGCTCCAGTCCCTCCTCCAAGCGGGCCTGTCCTTGGGGCCTTCGGGGTGCATCGGCGTTGGGTGATTCTTGGGGACGCGATGACATTTTCCTTCGAGCTCTGGGCGTGGCTCATGGCAAAGATTCTAAAAATCCCAGGAGTCCCATCTCCCCGAGGCTCAGAGAAGGTTCTGGTCATCAGCTCAGCGTCAGAGAGGGACAGACAGCGAGGGCCACAGCCTTGTCACCGCCGACTCGCCGCACGGGGACCGCCCTCACGTCTGAGGGCTGCTCGGGGCCGGCGGCCACCCCGGTGCTCGTGCTGGGCTCCTCTGCAGGGTCAGCAGCGATCCAGGGCACTGCCCCCCGCGCACAGGGACGGCCCATGCGGGTCACACGGCCGAGCCCACCCCCGAGGGGACAGCAGGCAGCAAACATGGGTGAGCACGCTTCTCGCCGTCGCAGGAGGGACAAGCAGAGGGAGGGCAGTCCGGTGTCCGGCCCTGCAAGCGGGGGACGTCCTGGGGGACCTGCGGTCACAGGAAGTGAGCCTGGTGGCGGGCGGGGCGTCTGGGGAGGCGGGAGGGGTACCCCACGCCCCTGCATGCGGGTCAGTGTCCCCAGACCCGTGTGGCAGCTGGCGCTGTCACCCCGTGTGGCGTCGCAAGACGTGCTCGCAGAGAAAGGCCCCCGGTCTGCCGACAGGACGGGCGTTGAAGGAGTCTGACAGGCGGGCAGACGGGCGGGGACCCGCCGGGGACAGGGGGTGAGGGGCACGGGGGCTCCCGCCCAGCAATGCCCCCGCAGCCCCGTGACCCCGAAAACCTGCTCTGTCTCCCAGGTCAGAGAACAGCTTGGACGTCGGGGTGTGGGGGCTGCAGCCCCGTCGGCCCCCCGCGGCTCCCCAGGGACGGCTTTCGGCTGCGTGCCGGCGTCCCCGCACGGTCCCCGCCCCGTCACATCGATTGTCCTCGTGGCCCCGTTTGGTACTCGACGTGACGAGGTTAATTCCGGGCGATTAGCGCCTCCGATCGGGGCGTGTGGTGGAGGTGTCCCCGCAGACACTCTCTCCGCCCACTGATTTTCAATTCCCCCCTGCGCCGGCGGGCCGGGCGGGCTCCGGAAGGCTCCGCCAGGCAGAGGCTCGTGGGGCGCCCATCCCGCTGGGGGACGCCCCGCCCCACGCCCCGGGGGACCCCGGCCGGCCCAGGCGGGGGCGAGCGAGGGCTACGGGCACTGCTGGCCGCCCGCGTGGTGCGTCACCAGCGGCCTCGGGTCCCTGCGGTCACCCTGGGCCGGCGTCCCGCGGAGCCAGCTCAGCGGCGGGCGGTTTCGGCAGGTGACAGGGACTCTGTGTGGGGGGGGACGCTCGGGCTCCGCGGGGTTCGGCCCTACGGACGACTCAGGCACGGGGCTCCCCGGGCTCGGCCTCGCCGGCCCCCCGCCACCTCCGGACGCCGGTCAGCTCCCAGCTGGGGCTCCTGCTGCCCGTCCCCGCCGCTTCCCACCCTGCTGAGCCAGGACGAGCAAATGGAAACTTCCAGAATTCCCTTCAAGTCGTCCTGAAGGCGCCAGAGCAGGGTCTGTCCACAGACGCGAGCGCTGCTGGGTCTGCCTGTGCCGGGCCCGTGGGAACCCTCGTTCTGTCCCCGCAGGTTTGGGGGTCGTCCCCGTCGCGTGGACAGATGGCGGCGCCAAGGCCCAGAGAGGTCAGTAACTGACCGCAGTGCACAGGGCTGGCGCGTGGGGCGGCCGGGATCCCACACGGCTTGTCAGCTCCCCAGGCGTGGACACCCCAAGACCGGGCAGCCTGCCCCGCCCCCCACCCAGCGCCTGTCTGGACCTGTGTCCCCCCAGCTCCGTTCTGCTGCCAGAGGCTGGACGCTGTGTCCCCAGCGTCTGACCGTGGCCTGTAGCCCAGAGCGGGGGAACCCCGAACTGGCTGGCCGTTTCTGCTTGCACCTGGGCCTGCCCCCCGAGGGCTCCGTCTCACTCAAGGTCACGGCCGTTCTCTCTCTGGACCCTCACACCTGGCGCCCACCTGCCTTCCTGTCCTGCACCCCTCAGGACTGGAACCTGCCAATAGCCACCGCGGAGGCTCACGACGACCCGGGGGGACCAGGGGGCGGCAGGCCTGCGGAGCGCGTCCCCCAGCCGGGCACGAGGAGCGATCCCGGCGAGGCCGGTGCCCCCACACGCGTGTGCGTGGGCTCCGCGCGGGGCGCACAGGCAGAGGCCGCGCCCCCACCCCAGACCCGGGGCCGCTGTGTGACCGGCTCCCGGCCCAGTTCTGAAGGGGGGACGCGGGCTCAGGCCCAGCACCGGCCCCCTGGGCTTCTCCGGGTGACAGACAGCTGACGGTCCGGCCAGGGAACCGTCTCCGTTGTAAACTGCCCGGGCGGGAGGGGGCCGGCCCATCGGAGCCTCACGGCCCCCCGAGTCCAGCCGTGGGTGCCGGACGCGGACTGGACTCCGTCCTGGGCTGCCGCCCGCCAAGTGCAGGGGCGGGACGGGCCCCTGCGGGACAGGACTCCGGCCGTCGCGGACCTCGCCGGTCAGCCAAGGCCGTGAGAGACGGAGATTTCGGGTAAGGAGGGAGGACGCCTGACTTCGGTGACACGCGAGAGGGAACCAGAAAGGCCAGGAGGACGGCGTGACCGACGCCAAGGGCAGGGCCGCGGGGGGCGCAGGGCTGCGCGTGGGGGGTGCCGGGGGCGCCGCCTCAGATCAGCCGCCTGCGTGGGGGTGGGGGGCCGGGCCGGCCACAGCCCGGTGCCCGTGTCACTCCTGTCCCCGAGCTGGAACTATAATAAGAGTAAAATCTTGGCTGTGAAATTGATTTCACATGAAAATAATTTCAGTAAAATGAAAATAGGGAAAAAAAAGAGAGAACCTGGAAGCCGTGTAGCCCTGCCGTACAGAAAATTGATCCGAGAGCTAAACAGGTCTGAAAAGAAGGTTCCAGAAATAATCTCCGTGAACACGCAGCCGGCTTATTAGGCTCCTGATTAGAGGAGGCGCCGTTTCCTCGTGGAGCACCCAGGGTGCGGCCCGCACACACGGGCCGTCCCCCCGCCTGCCCCGCGGGTCAGTGTCCGTCCTGCCGGGAAGCCTCAGGGCCGGAGGCGCCTCCGGGTCCCCGTCCTGCGCTCAGAGCAGACACCCCCTCCTCCGCGCAGGCGCCCCCACACACGCCCCGTTCTGCGGGCGTGTCCGCGTCGCGCGCGTCATTCCTGAGGTGGCCTCGTCGGTGACTGTCCTCGATGTCCGTCTTTCTCAGGCGCCGGGAGGTGCCCCGCGTCTCCGTTCGCTGCTGAGCCCGGTGGGTGTTGGGCGAGTGAGTCCCCCCCACGGTGGCCTGGAGGTGGCTCCTCGTCCGCCCGTGTGCTCGGCCCCGGGGTCGCTCCTCGGCAGGCGCCCCGCGGGTGGGCGTGACACGGCGCCCGGAGCCCCTTCGGAGGGGAGTGCGTCGCCCACCAGCTCTCTGCAGGGCCCTGGGCCCCTCCCGGGGGCGCCTGCAGCCCGTGACCGAGGGGGGTGGGCACGGGCAGGTCCAGCGGCCTCGGCCCAGCCGGGGGCCACTCTGACGCGGAGTCTTAGCCCCGACCCCCCCAGGTCGGTGGACGCACCCCAGCCCAGCCGCGCTCCGGGCTCCTCTCCGTGGGTGCTGGTCCCGAACGGCCGTCCTGCACCCCAAACCGGCACGGCTGTGGGGGGACTCAGCTGGAGCCACACGTCCATCCCTAGTCAGCAGCCTCAGGGACGGTGGACGGTTCGGACTGGCCAGCGTGGGTCACATGTCCACCTGTGTGTAGCCGACCCCACCGGGGACCCGAGTGCCCGTGGCCCCCGGCCCACCTCCAAGAGCCACACAGAACCGCTCCGCTGGTACCGCCCTGCACGTGTGGCTCCACGAGGGACGGGACAGGCGAGGACACGGTGTCGCGGGGCCCTTCACACAGAGCATCAAACGTCACGTCCTGGGCCACGCAGTGTCGACCCGAGCACGTGCCACGCTGGGGCCACACGCACACACACACGCACACACACACGCACACATGCACATGCACACGCGCACACATGCACATGCACACACACTCGCACGCACACGCACATGCACACGCACGCACACGCGCACACACGCACATGCACACGCACTCGCACGCACACGCACGCACACACACGCGCACACACGCACATGCACACGCACTCGCACGCACACGCACATGCACACGCACACGCACACGCACGGCTGTGGGGAGCAGGGGGGTGTGTGCCGGGCCGCGGCCTCCGCACGCAAGGCCCCTGCGCAGAGGCTCGGCCTCGGTAGCAGCAGTAACTGCTGACACGCTGCTGTGACCGCCGGGACGCGGGGGCGTGCGCCAACGGCAGGGCAGAGTTTAATTGGCTCTCAAGGGCCCCCGTGCAGCCGCGGGTCGGACGTGCGTCCTGGTCTGCGTTTTCCTCGGCTCCGACAGCCCCCGTCCCCACGGCGGGCGTCTCAGCCTGTCCCGTGTCCCCCGCTGCCCCCCGAGCCCGCCAGCTGTCCGCCTCTGAAGGACCCGTCCTACAACGTGGGGACACGTGACCACACTCACCCCCCTGGCTTACAGCTGGGGGGCCGGCCCCAGAAGTCCATTTCCCAAGGTTGGAATGTGGGGGCGCCCGGACGGGCGAACTCGGGGGGCGGGGTCCCTCTCACGCAGCCACACTCCGTGGAAGCAGAACCTGGGACCCGGCGTCTCAGTCCAGGGGCTCAGGCCGCACGTGTGCCCACGTCCACGCGCCCTCCGGGCGCCCAGGGAACGGCCGGTCCAACCCCACAGCCTCCTCCGTGTTCGGGGAGAGGCCGGCGTCTCCTCCCGCGCTCACGCGTCCGTCCCTGTGGCGAGGGGACGAGCCCCAGGCCGTCCCCGCGCGCCGGTGGCCCCCCGACCTGCGGGGGCTGCAGGTGTGCCCGGGGTGGGGGCGGGGGCGGGGGCCGGCCCGCCGCCTGGATCGGCCACCCGAGTGCGTTGCCATGGTGACCTCTGGTTGTTTGTGGGCCGGAGAGTTAATCCTCTTGGATTTGCTCCTCTAACGACCTGAACCTCCGCGCTCCGCGGTGCCCGGGGCTCAGCGACTTAAACTAATCCGTCCAGCTGCATTCTCGGGCGGAAGGGGCCGGCCGGGCAGCCCCCGGGCACCGTCCACGCCGGGCTCGCGGCCATCGCTGCCTCTTTAACCGTGAAACGCGGAGGCACTTGCCGAGTTGTTGGAATCTTCTAGCAACACCAGCCGGTGCTGAGCCACACGAGCTGCTTCCTCCCGCTGAGGAACTTCCAAACGCTGCCAGCGCCCCCCCCCTCGTCTCCGCCGCTCCTCCTGGCCTCCAGTGGAGGGTCCTGGACTCAGGTTCACCCGGCGGGGCCCCAGGGCCACCTGCTGTGCCTGGGACCCCCCAGGATTCCTGAGTGTCCCCAGGCCGCTCTGCTGCTCCTGACCGAGCGGTCAGCTCGTCCCTACACCCCGCCCTCAACCACGGGGGCGCCGGCTGCAGAACTCACCCTCTGGCCTGGGTGTCCACCTCAGCACCCAGCTGCCCAGCCGTGGCGAGGGCCACCGGGCACCTTGTCCTAAACTGTGCCCCACGGGGGCAGCCCCAGGACTGGACATGCCTGTGGGAAGAGGCTCTGGGCTTGTTCATCGCAATGTCCCTGACGCCACATCGCACCGCGTTTCCTGCTGGGCCCGGTCACTGTGTCAGTAACTGTCCCCAGGGTCACCCTGCCCACCTACCACTGCCGCCTTCCAGTGGGACAGTGACGGCAGACCACGTGGTGGCGGCTGCGGTCCTGCTCCTTCTGGGTTCAGAGCAGAGACGCTGTCACCACGGCTGGAGCTCAGGGGCTCACGGGCACCACGGGGGGGCCCACCGGGCCCCGGGGACAGGACTGTCAGGACGGCAGCATCCTCCTCTCCCGCGTGACAGCCTCCCTGTGCTGCCTTCCTGTGCAGTCCCCGGCGAGTGTCCTCGTTGGCTCAGACACATTTGGGGTCCTGAGGGGCCCCCGAGGCTCGTGGTCAGTGCTGACCACACTCTGTGTTGACTCCGTGATGACCTTTAACTCAAATTCCCAAATCCACGTGTGAAGGGGACGTGACCAGGAAGGCAACGGCCACCACGCACAGTGACCGCCGTGCTCTGCTTCCCTCCGGAGGACGTGCGCACGGGGACGTGGGGGTCGAGGCGGGTGGCCACAGGCCGGGTGGGCAGCGGGAGCCTGAGGCCGAGATGCAGGATGTGTCCCTAAGAGCTCCGTCGCTGAAGGACAGGCCTGGGGCCTGGGAAAACGGCAGCGAGAAGTTCTGGGGGTGACGCTCCCGGGGAGGTGGCCCGGCGGGAGGGCTCTGCTGTCACCTCAGCTCTTTGGGGACCAGCACGGGGTTCACGCTTGCTGTCGGGGGTTCAGGGACGTTCGGGCTACATGTCCTGGAGCTCCTCCCTGTGTGCCGTGGGCCGTCGGGGACCCCGACCCCATCCGTGCACTCGTTTAGGTGAACCGGGCGGCATGCACAAAGATGCCCACGGCTGACCTGTCCACGTCAGCAAGAGGAAAGACGCCGGGAAGGCTTCGCAGGGTGAGGCACTGGCGGCACGCCCTCTGAAGGCTCAGCCCCGAGCAGCTGCAGAAACGTGGGGAAGTGTTTACGTCCCACTGTTAAACCGGGACAGACACGCCAGCGACTGCAGCGGGACTGCTACCCCTCCAGTGTCGTCGGCAGGTAGGAAACTCAGCGGACGGCACTGTGCGGACAGCTCGTGCTCACGCGTCTCCCGCTTTCTCTTCCGGGCCCCAGAAAAGAGCTTGTTTTCAAATCTGTTGTTAGCGGGACCCCGCCCCCTCCCCCCGGGGCACGGAAACGGGTGCACGCCACACATCTTCGCAGGGCGCCCGCCCCAGGGGGGCACTGGGGTGCACACGCAGACGACCAAGCTCCAGCCCGCACCCTTGAGGAGCTGCAGACTCGGGGGATAGACACAGAAGAGCGTGGGGGGCGAGGGGGACGCAGCATCGGAATACGGGGAAAGGCAGAGGCTCCGGAAAGACCCGAGTCCCAGGTGCAAGCACCCTGTGTGGTCGGGGCACCTCGCTCCTGCTAAACCTGCCACTGCCCCCTCCGGCCCGTGACCCCGCAGGCAGCACGGCCCCAGTCAGCCCCAACCTCGTCACAGAGGGAGGTCTTGCTCGCCAGGCTCCCACCACTCTGCTCCCTGCTGGTCTCCCACCTGCCCAGGCCCAACAAGACCCTCCCCCGCCCGGGTGTCAGCAGGTCTCTCCCCGCTTCCATCAAGTCCGCATGCGAATGCTGTCACTTCCTGGGCCACTTTCCGTGACATCATGACCCACACCTCCCTTTCGGACGCAGTTACTGTGCGAATCCTGCCCGCGCCGCTGAACCTCGAGCTCCTCGTCTGTTTTAGCCATTGCTGCGCTGCCGGAGCCTAGTGTGATGCCCGGCACACAGTAGGTCCGCAGGTGTTTGCTGAGTGCATGAATAAAAGAATGAGCAAGTGTCAGTGGCTTCATCCGCCACAGGGGGATGGTGGCATTTCTCCCTGCACTGAATCACTGTGTCAGAGCGGGGGGGCACCCCCCAGGCAGACAGGGTGACGGCTGTGGTCTTGGGCAGGAACTGCAGAGGCCACCCACCAGGCTCCCCGCAAAGCAGCCCTGTGCCCCCAGGGCCGGCCTCGGGGACGCCCTGAATTTTAACAGGAAAACAGGCTGCGTTTCTGCTCTGGGCAGCACAGCCTGTCAACAGCCAGAGGAAGGAAGAAAAAAGAACCCAGCTCAGCTATTTTTACATCCAAGAAAGCACACAGGTTTTTGTTGTTTTTTTTTTTTTAAATAATAAAACCAGAAAAACAAAAGCAACCAGTTTAACAAATTAGAGCTTGCTCTCGTCAAAGGAAATGCTGTGTGTTTTCTTCTTTAAGCCAATGCTAAACAACGCTCCCAGCGCTGGAACCGTCTCCAAACGGGACTCTTGGAGCTTGAAAAGGTCTCTCGCCGGGGAGAAAGCGCCCAAGAACGCCCTGAGACAAGCTGCGGCAACAGCTATCTGCAGCATCACCAGCGCTTCTGTCGGGATGCGGTGTCCTTCAGGAAGTGCACGCCAGCGGCCTCCACGCTCAATCACAAAAGGGGGAGCAGGAGGGACGCAAGAAAAGCCGCCGGGGCCCTGGGGATCCCTCACTGCGCCGCGGGCTCAAACAAACCGGGGAGAGAAAGATCTAGGGCTTCCCAAGATCAATCAGGCCGGCAGCCGCGGGGTCTTTAACAGAATAACGGCTCAGCCGCTGGGACACACTTCGGGACTGAAAGCGTCTCACGTGTCTTCCAGATGCGGAGAAGGGACACCTACAAAGTCCCCACAGCACGTGACAGGAGAGGCCGAGGGGGCAGCCAGGCGGCGGGAAGGACGGGGACAGTCCCTGGCGTGCAGGTGGCGCCCCGCGAATGGTCGCTGAGTGAGGTGAACGGACGGGCACGAACCGAGCACTGACGCACGACGTCACCTCGGCTCTCCGCGGGGAGCTCAGGGCGCAATGACACGGCTCCCCGAAGCCCCGAACGCGCCCCCGGGCAGCTCCGTGCACGCGGAGCCGTTAATTCTCCGGAGAAGCGACAGCGCTCCCGGCGGCGTCCTCAGCCCCCGGTGCAGGCAGCAAAAGCGGCCGGTGACTGTGGCGCGTGCGCCCGGAGCGGCGTCGTGCTGAGCGCCACTCGGTGCGAACCGCTGGCCTGCGCGGCCCGGAGCCGGGACTCCCCCGGGCGGAGGCGGCTGGTGCTGCAGCGCCGACCTGGGGGCTCCGTCTCTGAGACCCGGGCTCCGGGCGGCTCAGCGAGTGGCTCCGGGACCGCAGGCCGCGCTCAGACGGTCCCGGCTGCTGGACGCGGTGCCGAGTGGCTTTAAGGGGCCGCAGACCCCACGACCCCCGCGGAACCGGCTCCGACGGGACCTGCAGCGGCCCGGAACCAAACTCTCCGCCCAGCCCCATGCACACACGGAACCAAACTCTCCGCCCAGCCCCCACGCACACCCGGAACCAAACTCTCGGCCCAGCCCACGCACATCACGCACACCCGGAAACGAAGTACCCACCCCCCACGCACACCCAGAACCGAACTCTCCGCCCAGCCCACACACACCCGGAACCCAACTCTCCGCCCACCGCACGCACACCACGCACACCCGGAACCAATGCCCCCACCGCACACCACGCACACCTGGAAACGAAGTCCCCACCCCCCCACGCACACACCCGGAAGCACAGTCTCCCCCAACCACCCTCCCCGAGGACGTCCAGGCGGGAAGGGCATAAGCTCTGGGACGCAGGCCCCCCCAGCCCTGTAGGCTCTGCCTCACCGACGGGCCCTGAAGACAGCGGGGGCGGCCGTTGCCAAGGGAGAGAATCCCATGTTGCATCTGCCTGTGGTCTGGACTCTGGAACCTTCCTCCAAGTCGCTGGGAACCGCAGGCCTCCGCGTCCAAGACGAGGCGATGGACCCCGAATGTCAGCCGCAAACATCCGGCCCACCCTGCCCCCGGGCCGGGCGGGTTTGCGGGCGGGTTTGCTCTGCCCAGCGCGGGGGCGTCTAACTGGGGGGCGTTTTCCCTACGGACGGCGATGGGGTCGCTCCGTCTGAGATGCTGCCAGGTCTTCTCCCACGTTCTCGTCTCAGATGCTGCTGTTTTCACTCTTACATCCAAGTGCAACGAGAGACGTTTCTAGCTGCGCTCAAGGTTTTTTTTTGTTTTTTGTTTTTTGGTTGTTATTCTTGGATTTCAGCAACTTGACAATGATGTGCTTAGGTGTGTTTTTCTTTGCATTCGTTCTGCTTAGTTTTGCTGGAATTCGTGGATCTATTGCTTAAGATTTTTAATAAGTTTCGGGGAACTTCTGACATTATTTCTTCCTCTGTAGTTTTGGTGTTTTTCTCAGACTCCTCCACTTCTGGGACTCCAATTATTTGTGTTTTCGGTATATTGTTTCATAGTCCCTAGGGCTTTGTTTATTTTCTTCACTGTTTGGTTCTCTTTTTCCTTCTTTGAATGTCTAGCAGTTTTCGACTGGAAATTTTAAATGACTTGTAGTTACTGGGGGTTCTATTTTTCTCCCTCTAAAGACTGTTCCTTTTTTATTGCTAGGTAATTCAATTACCCACCTACTGTCCGGAACAGTGGAGACTCGGTTTTGTTTTGTCGGAGCAGATTTCCGGAACGCCCCAGGTTTTCCAGGCCCCTCTCACTGTAAGGTCAGATCCACCCAGCTCGGTCCCCTGCGGTCCTGTGGGTGCATCATTACCGGGCTCGTTAGTGCAGGTGGGGAGAGGAACTCCCTCCAGGGCGGTGGTGAAGCCCTTAGACGGGCCTTTCGGATGTGTCTTACCAAAAGGCTGGCGTGAGCGTGAGGAAGAGGCTGTTAATGAATCAAGTCTTTATCCCGACCAGGCTGGAAGTCTCACATCCCCTTCATGCTGTGACCTCGTTTGCCCTCCCTGCGGTGGCTACTTCCTCGTGAGGCTCACAGGGACTCGCCCAGTGTGCGTGCTGCCCAGCGTTTAGCTGAGAGCCCGCGGGGCCCATCGTACAGGCTTCTGAGCACCTGTCACCTGCTCATGGGTGTCACAGATTCCGGCCCCCCGAGGGCCCGCGATGCCATTCTCTGCTTCTTGGTGCAGCACCGCCGACGTGCTCTGTGCTGCTGGGTAACTGCCCTCTGACCGCGAGCCAGGGCCTGACCGCATGAATGCTCCTTTTTCAGGGCCTGTGGCTAAACACAGGTGCCTCATTTCTGCTGCCAAGTCTGCTGCCAGTTACTCTGTCATGGTTGGAGGCAGAAATTCTCTTCCTCTTTTCTCTTTTTATAAGAATAAAGGCACATGGGTTCATCTCTGCTGGCGGTCCTAATTGACTAGTTGTGACAGTGGCACTGAGAAGCACTGGGGGTCTGGGTTCTGAGCTGGGGAGTGATGGGTCATTTCTTCCCGAGGTGGAGACTTGAGTTACTTATCTATAACAGCCCTTTCCTTGACCCTTAGCCCCTCAGAGGAAGAAAGGTCCTCGGGGGTCGTCTTGCTTAAATTTCCTACAGGACAGTTCAAACTGTTGGGTAAAAGAGTTTGCACTTTATTTTGGCCCAGACATTCCCACGGACTGACGGTCACATTGAGATTTTAATTCTTCCGTTTCTCTGTTCCAGACTGGGTGTGTGGACATGACTACTGGTGGTTACCCACATCTGGTTCTGCTTCCCTTGCAAACATGGGAAGAATGTGACGTCTAGCTCATGCTGAGTGGACTGGAGCACATGACCAGACCTCAGTGTCCAAGTGTGAGCAGCAGAAGCAGGGAGTCGGGATGCACCCCAGGCCCCTTCTCCAACCACACGTTAAGAGTGGTGGCAAGACACACAGAAAGAAGGCTGCGTCCCCAAGTCTCAGCATGAGGCCGAGGCCCCGTGAATCTAAACCAGCCCTTTTGAAAGTAAGAAGCAAACTTGCATCGTGCTGAACTATGAGATTTGAGGGTTTCCCTCTCACGGTAGCTATTCAGTAGTAACTGAGCTTAACACACTCCGTTCCTTCACACACCACCTCGTGTGTTGTTAAGGTTTCAGCACGCACCCTTCCTTTTCTCATCACCCCTGAACTGAAATTCCAAACCCTTCAGGTCATGTTTGAAAATGGCTCGGCTTCTCCCATTACGAATGCACGTTACCCATGTCAACCTCTGAGACCCTGAGCTCTGCAGGTGGTGCAAGGCATGGATCTGCCGCGTCTGACTAGGCCCAGGTGACTAGGTTGTGTTTCCCTGTTCTTCAAGGGCCTCATTCTTGAGCTGAAGCCTTACTCAGGCCTCATGTCCAAAGGGAGTGACAAGGGACATTCTGAAGAAATGAACGATTGCTTTGAATGCCAGAGGCGAGTCTCCAGTGCTTTGGCCGGGCTTTCTTTCTTCTGGGGCTCATAAAACGCCTCTGAGTCATGGTCCAGGCCGGGACAGGGTCATATCCCCATGGCCAAGGGCATGACATGTTTGCCAATAATCTTTATTAAGCCAAACTATCCCTGTCTAATTTAGCTTTTCCCAAGAAAAGATAATCACCAGCAGCATACCTGTCATCCTGCTCAGCTTCACCGCCGTCACCTCCAGGGGCTTGGATATCACTACCATCGACACAGACGCGACAGTTGTCACAGTGAAAACAAGTGCCATATCTTTACAAGTAATGTAAACACCCTCATGCACACAGCAGTCACTCCTGTGGCTGCAGCCACCCCGTCATCTTTGTAAGCATTACCTTTACCATCAGTCATCACTATGACGTGCTTTGCATGAGGAATTATCCCCACCGTCATTAGCAGCGAATCCGTCCATTACACAAGGCTTTATTGCCCATCTAACACAGCCAGGCACCACACCAGATGTTTCAGGGACAGAGGTGAACAGTTAGAAATTACCTGTTGGTCCGTGAAGACAGATATTTTAAACAAATATTTACAGGAAGTATGGCTCATGTTGTCATGTAGGAGGTATAGGTGCTGTGACAAGGCATAATTGAGTCAGGGACAGTCTCTGGGAAGGAATTATTCTAAACTGAGTCCTTAAAGGGTATGGGAGAAGGAGCCAGAAGAAGACGGTACAGAGATGGGAGATTTCAGACACTCACAGAGGAAAGCAAAAGCAAGCGGCCAGTGTGTGACGCGTTAGCCTCGTTAGGAATAAACATTTAATTAAACGGAAGTCCCGTAGTCATCCCTCACGTTGGCAAAGATTATTTAAATGTTAACGCCTATTACTGTTAGAAATGCCACAGCCGCAGACATGTAAAACCGGCATGACTTTCGGAAGGCACTGCAGAAATATGTCAGCAAGCTCTTTTTAAATGTTAGTTTTTTAATTTATCTTCTAAAATTTATCCTGATTAAAAAAAGATAACCAGACAGGAGAAAGGCAAAAAACAAAGCAAAAAAATTGGGCAGCCACATAATTAATGAATAAATGACTGTTGGACAGTCATTAAGATTACAGTTTGAAGGGAGCACGTGGTGACGTAGGGAACCGGACGTGATACGAAGTGCGACCGACGAAAGGCCACGACTGTGCCCAGACTGTGCCAGGCCGCTGGGACGCACCGCGCTGACCGCACGTCCCCGACGCTGGGCACGCTGCCCCACCCCTGCACGTCCTGACGCTGGGCACGCCCCCCACCCCTGCATGTCCCCGACGCTGGGCACGCCCCCCCACCCACCCC
>PVJL010012358.1:0-37701 GCA_004026885.1 Lyroderma lyra | reverse complement strand
TGGAAACAACCAAAGTGTCCTGCGACAGATGACTGGATAAAGAAGCTGTGGTACATATACACAATGGAATATTACTCAGCTGTAAGAAAAGATGAAATATTGCCATTTGCAACAAAATGGATGGACCTGGAGATCATCATGCTTAGTGAAATAAGCCAGACAGAAAAAACAAAGAACTGTATGACTTCACTCATATGCGGAACATAAAACTGAAAGCAAAGAAAAAAAGAAATGAACAAACAAACAACCCATGGACACAATCAATAGTTTAATGTTTATTTGGGGACGAGTGGGTTAGGGAGGAGAGAAAGGGGAGGGGGTGGGAGAGGAGGGGGGAAGCTAAATATAAGGTGATGGAAAGAGGGGTCACATTAGATGGTGAACTTATTATACATCAAGTTGACAACGCACTGTAGAATTGTATGCCTGAAACCTATGTAATCCTTGCTAACAGATGTCACCCCAATAAGTCTAACAATAAAAATGAATTTTTAAAAAATTAATTAATTAATTAATTTAAAAAATAAAATTCTAAAAAAAATAAAAATAAAATAATTCTAGGGAGTGAGTACTGATAGTATTCCCATTTCACAAATAAGGAAAGTAAGGCACAGAAACTATGAATTTGTTAAAGGTGGCACAGCTGGCAAGTAGCAGAACTAAGAGAATTAAAGGCTAACATACATTTTTACTAGAAAGGTAACCAGGATTAGGAACACAGCCTGTGATCATAATAAAACCCCAGTCTCTCAGGTGGGTGGGTGGGTGGGTGGGGACCTTGAACTTCCTAAGTGAAAGGCTTGATCCAACCAACCTGATCAGGCCACAGAAAATTGGAAAGAGCAACTTGGAAAGAAAACAAAGTACAAGTTAGAAGTAAAGGAGGGTGTCCCTTTGGTTTTCTTAATATTCCTTCTCATTCAACAGCCATTAAAACTAATTGACAAATCAACTTTTTAAAACCACCAAAAGGGCTTCAAATTTGCATTGACATGTCAACACCCTAACAGCTTTCCCTCTTTATTATCTTTACTCAAACACTCAAATCTATTTGTAGTGAATCCCATTTCTTACTATCACTTCCCATCCTACCACTGGCCTGAGATTCACTGGTATTAGGATATGGGGAAAAGGGTTAAAATAAAGCCACACAAGTATAACCTTATGCAATATATTTTTCTTTGTGCAATTGAAACAATTTTAATTAGTAAAAGCTAAAACTTTGCCAAATGAGCACCAGTGACATCTGATACTTGAGCAGGGTTCCAACCTCTATTCTCTCACACTTGAAGGCATTTAACCCAAGTGAAACTCTTAGAAAACCTTCCAGGCATCCTTTTGGGTATATCTTCTTGGTTTGTCCACTTTCCCCTACAATACCCCAAACTTTGAAGCTTCTGTCTCTCCCATTTGTGAAGCAGAAAACCCCATGACGTCTCGCATGGAAAAGGACTCTGAGGTATTTATTTATGCTGCTTTTTTCCCTCCTCAAAAGTTAATCTCTAAAATTGAAGTCTTAACAAACGTGCACAATCTTGCAATTGAAGCTCTTCAGGGGTGAGAAGGGGACGGGCTGAAGCAGCAGAACTCTGATGTGACATTTAAAAATAAGGTACAGCTTTACTCGTGTTATTAAAATATAAATACAGGCTTGAGGAACAGAGTCCAGATGCACACTAGAGAGAAACATAAATATTGATATTATATTCTAATGAACATTATGTCTCACTGTCACTCTTCCTCATAGCAAGTAGTTCTTCCCTTTCTCATATGTCTAGTATTAAAAATCAAGAGTAACTGACTCTAAAATGGGGCTTATTTCACAAATCTTTAATACACTTAGATAGAATAATCAGAAATCAAATTTTAAAGAACTTTCTTTGTCCTCCATTCAATCTTCAAGCATCAGCATAAGCTGAAAACAGTTTCAAATCAGTGTTCCCTGTTAATTAGAAATTTGCCTAAGAGTAACAAGATCTTTTTTCCATGTCTTTTCAAATGTTATTTTAGCTTTATTGAAGAAAAACTCCTACTGCTAAGTTATTCCTGGGGCCTCTGAGGCCAGATTCTTATCCTCGTCCCAAGCAGGTCTTCCCTAAAGTTTGGCACCCAGATGTCATAAACAGCCCAGCACCATCAGACTAGAGAGAGGAAATTCCACTATTTCAATTGTCTTGGAAATCTTTTTTTTTCTTTCAATATTTTTATTAATTGTGATATTATTGACTGCCCCTCTTTATATTAGTTTTGGGTGTACAACATGGTTCAATATTTGCATACATGGCAAAATAATCATCACAATAGTTACAGATTATTTTCCTGTGATGAGAACATTTAAGACCTACTCTTTTAGCAACTTTCAAATATACAACACACTACTATTAACTATAGTCACCATGCAGCACATAACATCCTCAGGACTTATTTATCTTTTAACTAGAAGTTTGTTCCTTTGCAATCTTATACAGGGAGTCACTTGTTTTTAGTCTGATCCTACTGGATAGCCCAGAAGTTCCTGTGGAATCGTTTTCTTTCCCATCCATATTCATACAACAGCCCCAGTAAGAGACTAGTGGAAGGGCACCAGAGTTCAAATACTGCTTTCTTATCTTAAAATGGTTATTATCTATATAAAGAGAGGGAGTCGGGTCTCTCTTAATAGGGATGTGAGTGTCACAGGTGCATACAGTTAAAACTCAAACACACCACACACTTTTGATCCATACATCTCACTCTGGAAATTATATATTGATTTTTATTGTTGTTGTTAGACTTATTGGGGTGACATTAGTTAATAAGAATTATGTAGGTTCCAGGTGGATAATTCTACAGTGCATCGTCTATGTGTTGCATCATGTGTTCATCACCCAGAGTCAGTTCTCTTTCCATTACCATATATTTGACTCTCCCTCCCTCCTCTTCTACCACTACCTTCTCCCATTCCGCCTTCTCCCACCCCCTCTCCACTTGCCCGCACATAACCACTAAACTATTGACTATGTTCATGAGTTTTTGTTTTTTTGTTGCTTTCAGTTTTACATTCCACATATAAGTGAAGTCATATAGTTCTTGATTTTTTCTCTCTGGCTTAGTTTGCTTAGTATGATGTTCTCAAGGTCTATCCATTGTTACAAATGGCAGTATTTCATCTTTTCTTACACCTGAGTAATATTTCATTGAATTTTTTAAAGAAGAGTATTCATTAGAATACATTTTAAATTTTTTCAAGGCAGCAAAATAAGATTAATCAACAAGACTCTAGTAGTATTCCCTATTTTCTCAACATTCAGAAGTGGCTTTATAAAACACATTAGACCTATGTGAGAATTTCCTTTTGTTCCTCCTAGAAGAAGCACAACACATTGTGACACAGTTTCCTCTAGAGCAAGTCTGGCAGAGTAACAGAGGAGGAGGGCTTTTATTTCCTTCTCAATTCTATGCCCTTCTGTATGGGCTAAATTGCTTAGCCCTAAACATGCAACATAAAATGGCAACATCTCTAAGTTGAATCCAACCACTTCTCATTACCTCCACCAAACCACTACCATCTCTCACCAGGATAATTGCAACAGCCTCCTACTTGGTCACCTGCTTCTACCCCTATCTCTCCTACAGTCTCTTCACGACAAAATAGCCAAAGTGATCCTTTTGAACAATAAGTCAATCATGTCACTCTTAGGCTTAAAACCCTCCATGAATCCCCAGTTACCTGAGAGCAAAAGGCAAAGTCCTCACAATGGCCTACTTGATCCTACATAAGCCACTCTGCACCCCACCTCTCTGACCTCCTCTCCTCCCACTCTCCTTGCTTACTACACATCCACCACATTGGCCTCTTCGCCGACCCTCTTATCACACAAGCTATGCACTCACTTCAGGGCCTTTGCATTAATTCTGGTTCCTTCTGCTGAAACACTCTTCCTCTAGCTATCTGCATCATTAACTCCCTCGCCTCTTTTGAATCTTTACTCAAATGCTGCTTCCTCAATGAGGCCCAACTGACCACCCCATTTAAAATGGCAAACTATATGATTTCATTCATTTGTGGAACACACAGATGAAAGCAACAAGGAAACAAAAACTCATGGACACAATCAACAGTTTAGTGGTTAGTGGTTACCTGAGGGTATGGGGGAGGGGTGTGGGAGAAAGGACAGGGTCTCAAATACATGGTGATGGAAAGAGAAGTGACTCTGGGTGATGAACACATAATACAACACACAGGAAAGGTAATGTATAGTTGTACACCTGGGAACTATGTAACCTTACTAATCAATGTCACCCCAATAAATTAAAAAAATCACTTCAATGCCAAATTAATAGAAACTAATTAAATTATCCAAAAAAAATTATGAGATTTTTTATGACCTTTTTTTACTTTAGCACATCAGCTATCATTAGTGTTAGTGTATTTTATGTGTGGCCCAAGGCAATTCTTCTTCCAATGTGGCCCAGGGAAGCCAAAAGGTTGAACACTGCTGTCATACAGCTTTGAAGGTGTGGAGTCAGGATTTGAACCTATGCAGCCTGACTTCAGAGTCTACACTCTTAACTACATATTCGTTTGCTTCTCAACAATTAGGTAAACCTGACCCTTGCCAACCTTACTTAAACTGAGCCTAAGCAAACTCCAAAGGTCATGAATTCCAAACCTTTCCTAAAGAAACAAAGACATGAGGTTCTCACCAGATATCCTAAAAGAAAGGAAGGGATAAGCACTCTCATTTTCTGCCTTTTATAAGCCAGGTACTTTGGAGTCAGAAGAATGGACTCTAGGACCCAGAGAAACCCATTGCAGTCCAACAGTACAGTTATGCTATGGCCAAAACACCAAAGCAGATTCCCCAAAATAAACTCTTTATCCATTATATACAAGAAAATGTAAATGGCCCCTCTGATAGCTGTAAGCGAATCAAGTTTAAACCAGACTAACCTCATTTCCCTTTTGAGAAGGGCTATTAGACTGTGAGATCAAAGGAATACTACAGACATATGGTATCTTGATTCCAGCAAACCATTTGACAATCGCTCATGATGATAGATCTTGTGGGCAAGGTGGAGAAATGTGGTTTGAATGGGACTGGGACCATGGGGGCAGCATTTGTGGCTGCTGCAACAATGGTACCCAAGGAATGTTGATTAATAGACATAAACTTGGAGGGATCTTGCTAGTACTGTCTGCCAGTGTGGCTCAGGCCTTCAGTCCATCTGAACAATAATTTTATCAAAGATGTGTGTGATGGGCTAGAATCATGTTTATGATGTCTGCACAGAACAAAATGCTGTGGGCAGTAGCTGACACATTGAATCAAGATTTTAAACCATCACCACTAATTGGAAATGAAAGAGCAAAGCAAGCAAGATTCAATTTAACAGAGACAATGGGGGAGTCTTGTGAAATTTAAGTTCAAAACACCAACTGCACAAATGGAGTAGAGGAAACTTCATATAAAAGAAATGCCACTGTAAGTGAAAGGAGTTTCCTGGACCATAACAGCAATAATGTACCAACAGTGGACCATAAGAGCAATAATGCACCAACAGTGTCTTGCAATGGTTAAAACAAGGGCCACCTTTGTCCTAGTGAGGCATTCACATGAAGAAAAAGAGGGGTCCATTCATGCTCTGCACCTGTGGCAGAGGGCAACAAGCATGGCAGAGGACAGGAAACTTGGCATTAAGAGGCCTAGTTGAAAGAACTGAAGTTGTTTTACCTGAGATGAAGAAAGCTTAGAAGGTACCATAACAGTAATTTCTAGGCATTTAAAGGATATCTTGGATAAGAGATTATAAGCAGATTTCATGTGGCACCAGGAATCAGAATTAGGACTAAAAGGCTAGCATCACAAAAAGACAGATTTAGTCTCATTGTACATAAGGATTATCTGAGAATGGGAACTATCCAGCAATAAAGTGGGGTGGGGGTGACCACTTCACACTCCTAGAAGTCTTAGAGGGCATGGAAACCAGATGGGTTGCCATTTGGGACATTTTTAAAAAGAGGCCCACCCTGGGTGGGAGGTTGCATTTGATGAGTGCTAAGGCCTTTCCCAACTCTAAGATCCCAAGATTGTTCAACTCTTGTTAAATTATTTTATTCTTGGTTAATTTCACTTGGAAGTACTTATACACTTCATAATTAAGTAATTTTTCAGCATATGGATGCCCAGGCCCTCAGATTCCTATTTCAGTACACCCAAACCTTCTCATGTTCATTAGTGGATTAAGGGATAGACACTAATGTCAGAAATAAAAAGTGCATGCCTGTCTTAGTCATTCAAAAAGATGAGTTAGACAGGGTCACTGTCTTTTGTGTGCCTGCAGTCTGGTAGGGCTCTCCAAAACCTTGTTTCAACAAATTTAGACCTTAGAATGAGAGACTTATATTCAGAAACCATGCCCACCTCATTATTTTTAATTTTCATTTACTATCAAGATGTGATTAATGAGAAATTACTGATGCAAACAGAATTATCAGGAGTTTTTGTGATTGATAGTTTATTCCAGGTATACTCTTCATATGATGTTTTAATAGTGTCCCCCAAAACCTTGTGTTCTGCTATTTTTAATAGAGTAAAAAGGAATTAAACTGAACTTTCCAAACAAACTTCAAACTACATATCAAATAGTCTTTGTCAGTAAAATTTCAAAGCATTATATGAATCTTTAAGACTCCTGGGTTAACATGGGACAATAGGGGAGATTTCATATGTCACTGTAATTTTATTTTTTTTTATATTTTATATTGTTTTATTTTTTTTTGTCACTGTAATTTTAAAATAATGCCCATTAAAGGTAGACTAGAAGCTCTGAAACTGAAGACAGTTCTGAGAGCTTATGTAGAATTTACAATTTTCTGATGGCATTGTATGGAAAAGGTCTCCACAAACAGAAAGAAAGAAATCTTTATTGTTACCATCTTAACAATATCAGTCCAACAGAATCTCAAGGATTTCCTAGGCAAAGTAGTTCAGTAGTTTTTATTGAAAAGCCCAATCCAGTACAATAAGGAAAGTCTAGAAAGAAATGTGTTGCTGTTACCAGTTATGAAGAAATTACAACCATGAATTATTAACCTTTGAAATATTGCTTTCTTCTCAGTTGTTCTGTTATGGGTTTAAAAGCAGCTTTTCAATGGAGCTGTTAGATCTTAAAATGCCTCAAAGAAACTCACTGAGCAGAGATAGAAGGAAAAGAAACCTAACCACAGTTACTGAAACGTAAAAAAAAAAAAAAAAAAAAAAAAAAAAAAAAAAAAAAAAAAAAAAACCAAAAAAAAAAAAAAAAAAAAAAAAAAAAAAAAAAAAAACCAACCCCACATTAACCAGTCTGTAAAGGGCTTTTGCATGTAGTGGAATAAACAGAATGGGGAGGAACAGAATAATCCTTCCAAAAGCCAAATGAACCCATAATTAGTGTTACCATACCACCCCTAAATGATCAATTCACCCAATGTGTTACTTCCTAGTTTCTTTTGCATTTAGCAGTTTCTGTCTCTGCTCTGGTTGAAATTGTGCTTTCCAAACAGGGAGCTTGATCTCCTGGTGCTGACCCCATTTCACAGGGTGATAGACAGTACTCTAAAAGGCTGACCAATGGATCATTGAGGAACTGAGATGAGTGTCTTCATCATCTTAGACTTGGATTCCTTCCATGCCCCATGTCACCCCTGAAGTACTAAAGATCTTTCCTCAAAGGGTAGTAAGTTATTTCCAGACCCAACACAGAGCACCTGGAGGAGCCGGGCATATGGCTAATGTAATAATCCTGGGGAAAATAGTTTAAGGAAAAAGAATGAGAAACATCACCTCTACCATACTCCTGGACCTAGATTTTTGCCATCACAGTTAAAAGATTAGACAGATCGTTTTGGTCAGGGTTCCCCCAGACCCTATGAGTGCAAATACAAGTTCAATCACAAGTAGTTTACGTGGTTCCTCCAGAACCACCCATAAGTGAGTGAGAAAGTGAGATAGAGACAGGAAGGCAGAAAATGCATGGTGAGTTATCAAATAAGTCACCATTGTGGGCAACTAGAGCTCAATTCTATTAGGGAACTCTGAAACATGGTATAAAACGTGCCTCAGAGTTTTCTCATGCAAGGGCACAGAAGCTGAGGTGTTCAACCACCAACACCCTGTCCATCACTGTTAGACTGTTGCTTCAGGGGCATCAACTTGCTGGCACTTCTGGCTTTCCCTGAGTGCAAAGCATGGTCCATTAGCCAGAAAAACAAAAAGCCATAGGCAGAGTCCCAGGAGTTTGCAGTAAGGAGCCTTTAGCATGAGAGGTAAGGGCTAAAGGAATATAAACAGAGGGCCAACACTGTCTGCTGTTCAGAATGAGAAAACCTAAGATAAAGGTTAACACAGGGTTCTAGAAAACTTGTAGGTAGGGAGGTGGTAGGCAAGAAATTAACTTCCCCTTCACAGAGAAGATGATATGTCAGCTGAGTGTCAAAGAATGATCATGTAGGAATTATCCAGTGAAATGTTCCAGAAAGATAGACCAGTATCTACATAGTCATGAAGAATGAGAAAGCCTGACAAGTTGGGGAATGCCCAGTAATTCAGTGTGACTGGACTGGGGTGGAAAATGGAGAAGGCAGGGAGGGCCAATAGGTAGAACAGCAAGAGATGTAGCTTGTCAAGTGGACATAAGCATATCGAGAAAGGCCTTGATTTTAGTATAGGAATTCCTCTGGATTTGGGCAGCAATGCATGCAAGAAAAGCCTAGTGCTTGGGGAAAAAGTTGTAAACTCAGACCTGAATTCTAATCTACGCTCCAGCTGTTACTACCTGGAGCAAATTACTAAACTCTCTGTAAAGTGGGAAAATAATTGCAACTCTCACATAGAGTCATTGTGAAGGTTAAGTAAGGTAATTCATATAAAGATCTTAGCACAGGGCTTCACATATAGCAGAACTCAATAAATGTTAGCTAAAAATTAAATCAATCCACTCAATAGATGGCAAAGATGTCACTGCAGTGCCATTAGGAAATGATCTTTTTAGTAAGTGGCAATGGATCAATTGCATATCCATATAGAAAAATTTCATCTTGATCCCTACTCCATACCATTTGCAAATATGAATCATGGATCTAAATTACAAAAGCAAAACTAACTTCTAGAACATAGGAGAATATCTTCATGACCTTGGGGTCAGTGAAGAATTTCTTTGAGAACACATAGAACATAAAAACACCAATCATAAAGGAAAGGATTGATAAACTGGATTATATAAAAATAAGAACTGCTCACTAAAAGACAACACTAAGAAAGTGAAAAGGCAAGCCACAGAGTGAGAAAAGGTATTTACAATTCCTACAGCTCATAATATATCCATTCATATATGTGACTCATATCCACAATATATAAAGAACTCCTACAATACAATAAAAAAGACACAAAGCACCTTACTGAAAAATGAGCAAAGGCCTTGAACAGGTAATTCACAAGACAATATCTAAATCATCAAAAATATATATGAAAAGGTGCTTATTCTCACAAGCTATCAGAGAAATGTAAATTAAAACAATGAGTTTTATTACCTACCCACCAGAGTAGCTATTAAAAAGACAATACCAGTGTTGGTGAGGATATGGAACAACCGGAACTTTCATGTACTTCTGAAAGTATAAATTGGTACAACCGGTTTAGAAAACTGTTAGGCAGTAGCTACTGAAGCCAAACATATCCATCCCCTTTGATCCAGATATAAACCAAACAACTATGTATACATAAGCTCATCTAAAGGCAAGCAAAAAAAAAAAAAAAGAAAGAAAGAAAAACGGCAATAGCCCTAAACAGGAAACAACCCCTCATGAGGAGAATGGATTAACAAATTGTGGTATAAGAAGTCAGACAATTAAGTTGACGAACTCATCCTAGAAAAAGTACCAAATACCTCATTGCTGAATATCACTACAGTCACCTTTGAAGTACTCCCCTTGGGAAGCTGTGCACTGATGCCAGCACCTTGTCTGCCCTTCAAAGCAATTTTGGAACTCTTTTTCTGGAATGGCCATCAGAGCTGTCATTGTACCCAAAATCTGACAATTAAGTTCAAAACCTTGCCACCTTGCGCTTATGCTGGCAGCACTGTACAAACAACTCGGTAAGGTGTCATAACTTTGCCAAGGGGAGGACTTTGAAGGTGACTGTTAGTGATATTCCACAATGAGGTTATGTAGCACTTTTTCTAGGATAAGTTCATGGAATTAATTGTCCGCAATGGAATTTTACAACAATGATAATGAACAATCTACTGTATACGCAACAATATGGAAAAATCTTACAATCACAATGGGTGAACAATGCTAGACACCAAAAAGTACAGTAGACTCTTCGTTAACCAGAACTCAAGCAACTGGCAAAAATCTCAAAAATATTTTGCTAGTTGCTTGAGAGTCCCGGCTGCTTGAGTTCCAGTTAAAGTAGAGTCTACTTATATTTATCCAGCATCCACCAATCCCCATGGGTGTCAGTTAACTGAAAGTCTAATATATATACTGTATGAGTCCACTTACATAAAGTTCAAAAACAGGAAAATCTAATTGATGGAAATGGAAGTCAGAATAATGGTTACCTTTGGGAAGGGGATACTGACTAGTAAAGGGTCTGAGAGGAGGTGTTTCAGAATACAGTAATGCTTTATTTCTTGATCTGGGTGATAGTTGCATGAGTTCCTCTCTTCATGGAAGTTAATCAAGCTGTACCATTGTGGACTTTCCTGTAGAAATGTTAAACTTTAATATAAAATTTACTTTAAAACTCAGTAACTGAATATAATCAACAGCAACCAAAAAGCCAACAATATTAAAATGTCTAAGGATGAACAGATTGAGGTCAAGGCCCATGAAGTAATTCCAAGGTCTCAGGTTTTAGTGATGAAAAAGCTGGACTTCAAGTTTATGACCAGAAATCTCAGAAGGCTGTCAACATAGGCAGGTAATTCCCCTACACTTCCTTACTACATCCATGTTCCCTCCCTGAGATGATATTATCACCTTGCCTCACTCCTCACATAATCAATCAACACTCTTTCAGCTGATGACCTCACCAGGTACTTCACAGAGAAAATAAATGTAATCATATAAGAATACTCCATCCCACAATCGTCAGTTCACCAGTCCACCTGCCTGTCTGCCCATATCCTCCATCTTCCCTTCAGTTCCCATGGATGAAAGGATGCTTTGATCTCTTCCCCTCTCAGCTTGTCAAAGTCTTCCATAATTATCCAGTTCTTTCCCCAGCATCATCAATTCAACCTCTCCATGGAATCTAAATGTGCCTAAACATCACTATCTTTTAAGAAAATCTCCCTTGACCCTGTATTCCCCTCCAGCCACTGCTTCATATCTCTACTCCCCTTCAGAGTAAACTCCTTACTACAGTCATCTTTGCCCCCCATTCTCTCTTTATCCTCTCTTATTTGACCTTCATCTCCACCCCTACACTTAAATGGCACCTATCAGGGCCACTAATTGTTTACAAGTTCCCAAACTCAGTGGTATCCCCTCAGTGCTTATCTTACTCTTGGAAGTATTTGACAAAGTTGACTTCTGTATTCTTGAACACCTTTCTCCTAGCTCCCATCATTCCCACACTGCTTGCTGGCTGCTTTCTCAATCTTCTTCCTCTACTAAACTTCCAAAGTTGGACTACACTAGCTTAAGTTCTGGACTCCCTTTTTTTTTTTACTATCTACATTGTCCCTAGCTCCAGGGTTTCACATACTATCTCTACCCTTATGTTCCACATTTACATCATCCTGGATCTCTCTCTTGAGTTCTGAACTCACACATCTTATGGTCTGAGTCACATAAGGCATCCCAAGTTAACATGGCACAAACAGAAAACTATTGATTCCATCCTCCCCACAATAAAATATCCACTCTTCCCCTAGCTTTCTCCATTCCTGGAAATGGTACCACTTCTACAAGTTGTTTGAGCCAAAAAAACTAGGAATCACCCATAATTATTTTATTCCTCTCATACCCTGTACCCAATCCAATTAGTAATACTATCCATTGTATTTCCAAAATGAATTCAAAATCCCATCCCATCTATCTCCAGAGCTTCCTCTCCAGTCCTAGCCACTATCACCACTCACACTGTCTAACTAGTCTACCAGCTTTCAGATTTGCCTCCAGATTAACTTCAGTAAAGTATATGTTAAATCAGGTCACCCCTGCAAACTTCCCCAATCCCCAGCCTGTCTCAGGGCAACAGGAAGAAGTTGTCCAAGAATAAAGCAGCATTCAGGCTGCATAGGGACTGGTGATGCTGGTGAGAAGGCTATACAGGGTATATAGAGGTGCCCAGATACCTTCAAAAGGGGAAAAGAGGCATTGTGGGTCACTCCCTTTAATACTCCCCTAGGCCTTGACCAGTGCTAAAAGGAGATGCATAACATAGGAGATGTCACTGGTACTCCACCCACAGCCCCTCTGCCCACCCCAGAGGACCACTGCAGACATTCTTGTATGCACCTGTAGACTTTTTGCATTTCTCTACTTGGCCTGGGAACATGCAAAGCCCACACACAAGGCAGGCCCCAGAAACCAAGGAGTTCGTGCTTCACGTGGCACCTTCCATCAGTGAGGCGTGGAAGTTGGACAAATACTCCAGCTACTTCACTCCTCAGTGGAACACTTCTGAGGTGTGTGCTAGATTGAACCCCAGCTGCCCACAGTGGTAAGCAAACTAACTCTGTACATGAGCTTTCCTGCCTACCCTGTCCCTGCACTCCCTCCCTGTGCTTCCTGGGATGGTCTCTGAAATAAATCACTTGCACAGAAACCCTAATGGGAAATGTGGAGATACCATTTCAGAAAAATTAAAAAATAATAGAAGATTTTAAAGTTAATTCCTGGGTATTATATTAGTCTTACTTTTATTTATTTGTTCATTATATAAATAATGCATAAACAGTATATGAGGACTGTCCAGAAAGTCTCCAGCCATGTAAAATGAAAAATAGAGGCATTTATGGCTGGACTTTTTCCGGACAGTCCTCACATATTCATCAACTGTATGCATACATTAAACTTTTTCTCTTTTTTCCATTAACCATTAGTTTGTACTCCAAACAGTTAAAAGGACTTGAAAGGACTGTGTCAAATTCCCGTACATAACTGCCCACTGCTGCCTCTAAAGAAAAAAGGGAAGAGGACACCGTCTACTCTCGCACTAAGTTTGACTTGTCTGAAACCTAATTTAAGGAGCGGTGTGTCTCTGTCTCTCTCTGCCTCTAACACACATACACACACACACACACACACACACACAGAGAGAGAGAGAGAGAGAGAGAGAGAGAGAGAGAGAGAGAGAGAGAGAAAGTGTCTGCCTCACTCAACAGTCTGCAAAACTTCCCTCCAGTTCTTTTGAAGTAAAATCACCACTCACCCCAACCGCACCCCCCAGATATCAGCTCTGTGGAAAGTGAAGGGTCTGTCCCTGCTGTGTGGTTTGGGGGAAAAAGAAGGCTCCAGGATTAAAGCGCTCATTTCAAGTCCCAAAAGTAAAATACGACTTGGCCTACGGCAGTCCTAATTCTTTCCAGAACTCATCCCCGGAATTGCCCTTTTAAACAACCAGTCATTAACCCAACTCCGGGTCTTTTATAGCTGCGAAAACCGATCGCGCACATCATTTATTCATTACGCTTATTATTGTTGTTATTGCAGAAAAGCGGTGGATTCCTGGGGCACTCAAAGGGCTTTTTTTTCTCACAGGGGTGGGGAGCAATGTGCGAGCTAGGTAGCAGGGCAGAAGTGCCTGGAAATCCCCGGGGAAGGTTGCCACGAGAACGCCCCCGCCCCGCACGCTCCGGGGCCATCGCGCATCGGCACAGCTGCTGCGGCAACCAGGGAAGCTTCTTATGTAAGTCAGGGCTGCTGACATCACCTTCGCTGTGAGCGTCGCAGCGGGACTGGGCACCTAAGGACTGGCGCACCGGCCTAGTGCCCCAGCCCACCGTCGGTTGTCTAAATGATTCCGCTGCCGCCTGATCTGACCGACTGTGCGCCAGGGGACCCTTCTGAGAGCCTCTCGAAGCACAGATGACACAAAATAACATTTATTGGGAGCCCTGGGGTGTCGCAAGAGTGAAGTTAACGAGCAGGAAAGATGCTCAGGGGTCTTCCACACCCAGGTGGATTTGGGCAACAGTACACGATGTGTCTGTGTGTGGTGGGGCGCCTCTGGGACCCTCGGAGTGCAGATAGCAGGGAGGGCATTAGAGTCAGAACTCTGTGCTGTTTAGCGCAGAAAACATGCCCAGGAGCCTCATCGATCTCGGCAGGGCCCGGGACACTCCTCCCTCCACGCCTCTCCCCGTGGCCCCTCTGGGCCACAAGGTTGGAGTAGAGTACTTGAGAGTTCACTCCAGGAGGCGAGCGGCGCTGCGCTGGGTCACACACGAGCGCAAGGCACAAGTTCGGGGCTCGGAACAGCCCCTGAGGTCACAGTAAGAATGACAAAACCGCCTCGGCGAAGCAGAAGCCCTAAAAGGACACTCCAAGCACGCGTGGATGGGGAAACTACAGAGCTCAGGGCTGGGCTGCTGGAAACCACAGAAGTTGCACCAACCCCTCCGCTCCTGGGGAGGGACGGAAAAGGCGAGCCCCAGAGATGAACGACAGACCCCTCTGCCTCCTCTGTCCCCATAAATGGTCTCCCTCAGCCCGCGGCTGCCTGCGAGTTCCGAGGCCGCCCCTTTAACTTCCCCCTCCCGCCCCCGCATCCCTGCATGGGAGTCCAGCTGGAACCCTCAGCTCCAGGAGGATTGGGGTGGGTCCCAGGGGAAGAGAAGGTGAGGAGGCAAGAGCAAGGTGCAAGCTGCAGAGGGCGCGGCGCCGCGGGGCTGGGATTGCGGCGACCACGGAGGGCGTAGGGTGCGGCGCACGAGCGAAGCGCCGCCGCGTTGGCGGCGCGGGTACTCACGCACTGCCTCCTGCTTGGGGTCCAGCGTGCCGAGAATGCGCTGCACGCCGCCGAGCTTGCCCTGCAGCGCCCAGACGCGGCGGTGGGTCAGCTGGATGTCGCTCTCGAGTTCCTGGAAGAGGCTGCACGCGTGCCGGGCCACGTCCGACAGCTGCCGGAGAACGCGGACCAGCGCGGCATTGCTGACCGCGCACAGGTCCAGCATGAGCAGCACGGCCGCGGCCGCCGCCGAGGACGCCTCGCCAGCTGGGGACGCCGCCTCCTGGACCCCCGCCGCGCTCTCCTCGCCCGCCGCAGGAGCCTCTCCCTGCGGCGGCTGCGCCGGGTCTGTCGACACGGGCAACGGCGGCGGCGGCCCAGGAGGCGCAGGGGGAACGCAGGGAGGATCCTCAGGCTCCGGCGCCACTGCCTCGTCAGGTCGGCCGGGCGGCTGCAGGGGCGGCGGCGGTTCAGCGCTGCCTCCGTTCGCGTCCTCCGCCGGGCCAGGCGGCGGGCGCCGCTGCCGACACAGCCACTGCGGCTCCACGATCCGCTTAGGGAAAGGCATCCCGCGCAGCCGGGCCGCGACTTTCCGGTCTCCTCAAAGCTCTCCTGGCGAGCGGGGAACCAGGCGCGCCCACCTGGGCGGAGAAGGGGCAGGCGTCGGGCAAACGCGTGCTGGAGCAGTCCAGATATGCAGGGGGCTCCTCCGCTCACCTGGCCTCCTCCTCTTCCCCGCCCTTCCCCTAGCAAATCAGTCCACTTGGTCCTCCTCCAGGTGCACCGTTCCCTGGTAGGATGACAAGCGCAGAGCACAGAAATCCTGGGGTGCGCCTGAGCTCTGCTCACTTGCTTCCAACCCAGGTCGGCTGGCTCAGCTCCATCATTCCTGCGCTTGCCGCCGCCGCCTCGGCCGCTGCCGCCGCCACCGCCTATATAAATGGACGTGTGTGTATGTGTGCGCGTGTGTGTGTCTGGATGGGTGGGTGTGAGTGTGTGCGCGCGCCTCAGTTTGAAAGTACCCCAGCGCAGGCCTCTCCCCGCGCGCCCCTCGACCGCTCCGGGTAGCGATTGCGCCCAGGCTCTCTCCCTCTCTGGGCGGGGAGGTGGTTTCGGAAAGGCGCTTTGAAAACCCGGAGAGAGGAATCCGCCTCCAGCCCCGGCGCAGGAGGCGGCGCGGGGGCGGCGGGGCGGACGCTGGACGGGGGGGAGGCCGGAGCGAGGGGGGCGCAGAGCCCAGTGCGGCCGCTGGGAGTCACTGGTGACCTCGCCGTACTGGGCACGTTCCGAGGCAAAAACACTTACTTGCATCCAAGGGGTTAGGATTGAGACTGTCAGCGTGGTGGGGGCGGAGAGTCCTCAAGTTGGAGTTGGGGGTGTGGGTGAGAAGCGCAGAGGCAGAAGGGTAGGGTATTGGGGACGCAGCAGATCTAGCATGTTGGAGCAAGTTGCTTCGCCGAATTCTGGCTCTGAGCAAATCCTTTGGGTTCTTAATGGGGGAAACTGGACTGCCCCTAAGAGTGCTCCAGGCTCTGTGAAAACACTTAAAACAGATGGGGAGGGTTACCAGGCCTGTGCACACCCCAGTACGGCCAGAGTGGCCAGAGTGCAGTTTATACCCGCTTCACGGGCATCACTGGATCGCCTGAACTAGGCCAGGTCTCTACAGATTATCATGAATGAGACTCAAACAACCAAAGAGCAAATTCCCTAGAAAACTGCTTGCAAAACTCATTGACACGTTAGGTGAGATAAGCAGGATTACCTCTCTGTCACCCTACTGCGCTGATCATACACAGGGATTTTAAACTTTTCATCAGAGAGAATGATGATTCACAGAAGAAAGGAAAGTTTTCCCCTTCAGTTAACTGAAAGGTATAATTTCTAAAAAGCCATGTATCTCGATTGCTGATGGATGCTGTCAGCCTAAAACATTTTTTAAAAAGAGTTAGGGAAATGTTAATAAAATACATGCTTTCATCCCTCCAAAAAGAATACTGTTTACACACACACACACACACACACACACACACACACACACATTTTATTTTGAAGCCACAAGCCAGATCTTGGGAATGCAGCCTTTATTTCGTGTGTCTAAAGAGAACATGGAAAAAAATATTTTATGGCAACAATAAAGTCCTTCAGACCTGTGGTGGTATCACTTCTCCTCTCTCCCCGCCTTTAGCAGGAGCAGGGGCAGGGCCCCACAATCAGTACTTTGGACTGGCCCACACTTTCATAATAAAGGTTTCAACAGATCCTTCCCTTATTCTACCTTTAAAAATATAATAACACTTTTGGCAAGGGAATGACCTTGTTCATAAAAGATCCAAGCTAGGGTTTGAGGGTAAAGGGTCATGATGTTTGCAAGGTACACATAAATGGTTCAGTACCAACAACAAGAAAAATAATAACGATGTATATATACAAAGAGAAGCAAAGAAAATATGGCAAAATATGAATAATAGTCTGATAAAAGGCATATTGGGATTCATCCTACATTTCCTGAAACTTTAAATTTGGTTTGGTTTCCAAATGAAATGTGAAAGAGAATATTTTGGAAAAGAATCTTTTAAGAGTTGTTCTTTATCTCACAAATGTAAAAACTTAGAGCTGGCTGTTTTCAAATTTAACTTGACTTTGTAATATGTTCAAAATTCTGAACATGAGTTCTGCCATGTAGCCAAGCCACACACTCCTCCCTAAACATATTGAGGTAAAGAACAATGATGAGTATTAAAGGCATCCAGTTACCAAGACTTGTGGGAAGTCTGCCCGCCTCTCACTCTCCATGACCCAGCACTGTCCTATTAATAGCATTCAAGGGGCCAGTGCAATAGGCCCAGCTGAACACAGACATGGGCAATGAGTGGTGTTGAGACCTCACTCCTAAAGGGAACTTTGAATTATTGGCAAATTTCTTCCCAGGCCTGAGGGCCCATATACTCCCAAAAAGGTGATTGAAGGAGAGGGTTGAAAAGCCTGATGGGAGGGGTAGTCCTTCTCTAGACTCAGGAGGGGCAAGATTCCAGTGGGTAATTAAGTTTAAGAACAGTCTAACTACCTTGGTGTCTGCCCAACAGTGGTCAGCACAGACTCGAGATTTCAAAGTGATTCAAAGCACAGTTCAGCTATGCAAAAAGGAGAACTCTCTTTGTAATCTCCTGGGCTCCTAGTCATGTGCTAATAAAGGCATTTGGTTCAAAATAAAAAACTTTAGTCTTGGCTTTTGTTCTCACTGACACACACACACCCCCTTTGGTAGTTTTCAGTGACTTCTCCAAGGCCACTTTAGTTTTTATTTTTGGTGACTTTGAAAGACAGCTTCTTTCAGAGTCACTAAAAATAAAATAGAAATAAAAATAGTCATTGATATGATCAGTTGATGTTTTCTCAGTCCACTGTAAGGTGTGAATAAAGGCACCTTTAGAAACGTGATTGTTATACATCCTCAACACCATCTAAATAAAAACTGTGCTAGCTATGCAAGGGCAGCTCCAAGACAACCCAGTGACTTCACGGTACCCCGTCCCCTTCCAGACCCTCCAATGTGGCTTATCTCACCCCATACACACATATTTTAGTTTGGCTTCTACTTTATAGAACTGAAAAATCTGAAGTCTATAAAAGTGTAGCAACCACATACAATCATGATGGGATAGATGAATATTTTTTCCTTTTTTCAATTACATTTATTGGGATAACATTATTAATAACATGATATAAATTTCAGGTATACAAAATTTTTTTAATTTATTGGGGTGACATTGATTAGTAAACATTACATGGGTCCCAGGTGCACAATTCTACAGTACATCTTCTATGTGTTGTATTATGGGTTCATCACCCACAGTCACTTCTCTTTCCATCACCATATATTTGTGTCCCTGTCCCTTCTCCCCCACTCGCTCCCCACTTACCCTCAGGTAACTACTAATTTATTGAATGTGTCCATGAGTTTTGCTTCTTTGTTGCTTTCAATTCTACGTTAACAAACTAAATTTCTCCATCCCTTTCCCTTATTTTACCAACTTTCCCATCCCTCCTCCCATCTTAAAGTTGTCCCTCTAACATTCTTTGTAGTACTGGTTTGGTGGTGATGTATTTCTTTAACTTTTCCTTACCTGACAAGCTCTTTATCTGTCCTTCAATTTTGAATGCTAGCCTTGTAGATCCTTGGTTTTCATCACGTTGAATATTTTCTGCCAATCCCTTCTGGACTGTAAAGTTTCTGGTGAGAAATCAGCTGAGAGTCAAATGGGTGTCCCTTTATAAGTTACTACTTGCATTTATCTTGCTGTTTTTAGAATTTTCTCTTTTTTCTTTAACTTTTGCATTTTAATTATGATGTGTTTGGGTGTCTTCTTGTTTGGGATCATCTTGTTTGGGATTCTCTGTGCATTCTGGACTTGTATGTCTAGTTTTTTCACCAGGTTAGGAAATTTTTCAGTCATTATTTCTTCAAATAATTTCTTGATCCCTTGCTTTTCCTCTGTCCCTTCTGGTAGACCTATGATCCTCCTTTTTCTGGATTCTCATATCAATCTGTACTAATGGGCGTTTTCTGCTGGTTTTTCCTGAAAATTCCAGTTTTGTGCTTCTATTTTATCTAGCTTGGTGATTTTTATTCTGTTCTTCATTTCAGTTAATGTAGTCATTATCTCTCTCTGGTCCTTTATAATAGCTTGTAAGTCTTCTTTAATGCTTGCTATCTCTCTGTTGAAATTATCATTCAGTTCCTTAAGCATTTTTATCATCATTGCTTTGAACTCTGTTTCTGATGGGTCATCTGTACCCTATCTCTTTAATTTTTGCAACCTCTCTGGGGCCTCACTGCTGCAATTTCTTTGGTGTTCGTGGCTGATACTGGGTGGGCAGAGGTCTGTGGGAGAGGGGCATTTGTGGCTTTGTTTATTCCTGTGGCTCTGGGGGTAGTGCAGGGAGTTCGGGCGTGATTGCACCTTTCTGTTCTCAGTTTGCTCAGCATGCAGATTCTGTCCTGAGCCTTGGGGTCAGTCCTTTATGCTGGTCTTTCACACCATCATGGTTGTGAGCCAAGAAACATGCACACACAGCCCCCTCTCTCCTTTTCCTTCCAGGCTGGAGCATTTGTGTCACAACTCCTCACTGCCCAGTCACTCCACCTCCTCTAGGAACTGGAGTTAAGTGTGGCTGATGAGGTTTGCTGATGGGTCTGCACCTCTTGGGGCCAAAGTGAGGCAGCTGCAGTATTTCACAACCTGCCTCTGGGCCTCCTTTCCTCTGTCCCACAGACCAAGTGAGGTCCGGAGTGCTCTCCCACCATCTTCTTCCTCCTCCCTCCCCCAGCAGTATAATTTCAAGCAGGTACCCATGTGGCAAGGTCCCTGCTCTTCCCTTTATTTCTCCTTTGTTTAACCCTCTGCCCACCTGCACATACCTTAATGTGACAAGTGGGTTTCTTAGCTGTGATTGTGCATTGTATGGAGGGTCCTTGTGTTTGAGGTATAGGTGTTTTATTAGTTGCAATCTCCAGAGGAGTTTTTCAGAAGTCACTCTCATACCGCCATTTTGTTGTATCTCCTCAGGTGTACAAAATTTTAATACCAATGAGTTTTCCACACATCCAGGAGTTGTGCCTTTCTTATTCAAATCTCCAATTACACCATTTTACTGTCAGTTTTCCCACAAAAAGCTCCAATGAAATCAAAGTTGACATCTGTAGCCAGATTGTTATAGCTACCTTTATGTGTCTTGCTGTTTTCTAACCATATATCCCTCCACCCATGTACACACTTTTATTATAATGAGGTGGTAGCCAAAATGGAAAGGAAATGCAGCATTTAAAAATGATCCCATTGCAGGCAATCTTGAGAAAGAAGAACAAAGTTGAAGGTATCATGCTACCTAATAGCAAACAATACTACAAGTCTATAGTAATCAAACAGGATGGTACTGGCATAAACATAGACACAGAGATCAATGGAACAGAAGAAAAGCCCGGAAATAAACCCATACCTATATAGTCAATTAATCTGTGAAAAGAAAGCAAATATATAAAATGGAGTAAATGCAGTCTATTCAATAAATAGTGCTGGCAAAACTGGATAGATACATGCAAAAAAAAGAAACTAGACCACCTTCTTATACCATATACAAGAATAAACTCAAAATGGATTGAAGACTTAAATGTAAGACCCAAGACCATAAAATTCCTAGAATAAAACATAGGCAGTAAATTCTGACATTGCTCTTATTAATGTTTTCATAATCTGTCTCCTGAGGTAAGGGAAACAAACAAATGAATTACATCAAACTAAAAAGTTTTTGCACAACAAAGGAAATAATCAACAAAACAAAAAAACAACCTACTGAATGGGAGAAGATATTTGCCAATGATACATCTGATGAGGGGTTAGTATCCAAAATTTATAAAGAACTCATACAGCTTAACACAAAAACACAAACAATCCAATTAAAAAAACGGGCAGAAGACCTGAATAGACATTTCTCCAAAGACATACATATGGCCAATAGACATATGAAAAGATGCTCAATGTCACTAATCATCAGAGAAATGCAAATTAAAACCACAATGAGATACCACCTCTCACCTGTCAGAATGGCCATCATCAATAAATCAATAAACAAGTGTTGGTGAGGATATGGAGAAAGGGAAACCTCATGCACTGTTGGTGAGATTACAAATTGGTACAGCTAATTATGAAAAACAGTATGGAGGTCCTAAAACAATTAAAAATAGAATTACTTCATGACCCAGCAATTCCACTTATGGGTATTTATCCAAAGAAATCCAAAATACTAAATCGAAAATATATATGCACCGTAATGTTCATTGCAGCATTATTTACAATAGCCAAGATATGGAAGCAACTTAAGTACCCATCAGCAGACGACTGGATAAAGAAGATGTGGTACATATATACAACAGAGTATTACTTGGCCATAAAAAAAGAATGAAATCTTACCATTTGCTACAACATGGATGGAACTACAGGGTATTATGCTAAGTGAAATAAGTCACAAAGAGAAAGACAAATACTATATGATTTCACTTATATGTGGAATCTAAAGAACAAAATAAATAAACAAACAAAACAGAAAAAAGACTCATAGATACAGAGAACAAACTGATGGTTGCCAAATGGGACTGGGTTTGTGGGGGTGGGGTGGGGGTTGGGTAATAAAGGTGAAGGAATTAAGAAGTGCAAACTGGCAATTATAAAATAGTCCTGCAGATGTAAGGTACAGCTTAGGGAATATAGTCAATAATATTGTAATAACTATGTATAGTGCCAGGTGGGTACTAGACCAATCAGGGGAATGACTTTGTAAATTATATAAATGTCTAACCGCTATTATGTACACCTGAAAGTAATGCAAAATAATATTGAATTTCAACTGTAATTGAAAAAAAAACACACAAAAAAGTGACAAGAATAAACAAAATCAGATTTGTTTAAAATGACCCCATTGCCTAATCCCCAGTGGTCCTTCACACAGTTCGAAGGCCTGCACAATTTCCCCTAAACTCTAATGTTCGGTCAGTATAAGCCTTATGCCATTGTAAAATGAGTGAAATATCCTGTCTGTGTCACCATGCTCCACAGTTACACTCCTGCCTGCTGCAGCCCAACAGAAACAAGGTCTTTGTTGAAGGAAAGGATTGGCATAGAGAACACTATAAGGCACCTCACCCTCATCCTGGCTAGTCTCCTGCTTCCATAGAACTATAGTCAGGCTTCCTCTAAAACCTCACAAGCAACAAAGCAGAGATTCCTGAAAGATTCTTCACCAAAAATGTCTGTTTCAAATATCCCAGCACTGATGCTACACCATCATTATTTATACTTTAAAAATATTTCTTTCGTCTGAGAAATTCCAGGAGGTACCTGGGCTTGTTAGCATAATCATGTAATTATAGCGACTAAAGTCCCCCTTCCTCGGCCCAATTGCACCTATTCTTCTCTTAATGATTTTAATTTACTCCTAAAAGCCCTACCACTAAGTAAAAAGCTGTTAAATAAAAAAGATTTTCAGTAATTTTATTGGAATAAATATGAGTCTTCTATTCCAACCTAAGTTACCCAAACATCTCACAAAGCAGATGGGCAATAGACTTATTGGGGTTATTAACTTTGTGAGGTATATAAATGTCTAATCACTATGTTGTTTTATACACCTGAAATTAATAGAATAAATAAATAAATACAGTAGATGGAGAGTAACCAGAACTCAAGCAATTGGCACTCTCAAGCAACTGGCAAATTAGCTTGAGAGTGCTAGTTGCTTGAGTTCTGGTTAACAAAGAGCCTACTAACATTTATCCAGCATCTACCAATCCCTGTGGGTGCCAGTTAACTGAGAGCCTACTGCATATCAAGTTCACATAGTAAAAAGCAACAATTTGAAGGTAAATGAATATAGTTTGTCCATAAAATGTAGTATCTTGTAATGGAGGTGCGTTATACTTGCTAAAGGAGGAAGAGCATATCTGAGAGATCTGAAGGAGGTGGGAGAAGTTGCCATTTGGGGGAAATTATTGGACAGTCATATGGTTCACATTCAAGCAGAAAATATTTTGGAGATCATGGTTACCTTACACTCAGACTGCACCCACAAATAAAGCTATAGCACAGAAAAACACCTTTAGGGCAAAATAAGAGCTAAGGATGAGAGAACCGTGAAACAAATGGGAAGAAGGCTTACAAATAGCCAATAGAAGGACTAAAGGAGATTTTCCTCACCCCTTTCTCCCTCATAATAGGAGGCCACCACTGCATGCTCCCCAGGAGTTTCTCCCAAGTTTTATGTTAGCTACTGAGCTATGAGATTCACCAGCTCCCTTTTTCCTTAGCTTTGATGGTTCCTGGGAGGAAGCCAGTAGCCCAAGGTTGTATGCCATCTTGTCAGAGGGAGCTTGCGTTCTTCCTGGACTATGTATGGTTCACAGCATAAACCTTATGTCCAAAGCCTTCATGGCTTAGTTTTAGAAATTCAAAAGTCCCATGTCTTCCAGCTCAAGAACATTAAACTTCAACATGCCTACTTTGAACAATTTTAATAAAATTGAATTTTCTGCCAATAAAACTAATTAATAACACCTAGAAAGAAACCTCTTTGAATAAACAACAACCTTCAATGCGGTCTATTTCTCCTATGAACAATTAAAAAAAAAAAGAACATTAAACTTGGCTTTGCGTACCTGTGTTCCCAAGAAACATCAGGGGAAAAATTCATTAGTACCTCAAATTATGAAGCCACCATACATGTAAGTGCAAGTACGTAAATATTGACAACTATCATGTGCATAGTTTTAAGGGGGAAAAAGACTACATGCTACTACTAAAAGTTTTCACTCGTTTGAGTTTGTGCTTTTCTTCCTCAAAAATCCTCATTGAGTCTATCAAGTATGAAGGACAGGGATTTCTTTCCGCACCTTACTAACAGGGAAACATGGGCAGAAAAAAAATAATGCTATTAAATGGTTTTCCCAAAATGCCAAAGACTGTGAATGCAAAGACTGTTCCAACAAGCCTTTTTATCTTCCCTGCAAAGAACTGATTACTCACATTGTTTCCAATGGGAGAAATTAAGACTTTTTTCTTATCTTCAAAAATCTGAGCTTCACATTTTACAACTGAATATAATTTTAAACATGCCAAATCTGGATCTAGTCAGAATTGCAAATACATCAAAATAACTGACAGAGTTAAAGCAGATGGTGATAGCAAAAAACAAGGGCATTTCATTCACTTATTTGTTCCTCTGCTTATGCGACAAACATTTATCGGAAGCCTTATTTACTGAGTGCAAACATTTATTGGGTGCTCAGGCCTCTGTTAGCTGTTAGGGATATAAAAGGAAAGAAGACATAAACAATGCTCTGAAAGGGTGGAGTCTAGGAGGAGACTGAGACATGGAAACAAATAATATAGAAAAATTAAGTGTTACTTATAATCCCAGATCAATTATCACTCTGGGTGAGTGAGTGGGGAGAATAGATCCTGGAACAGGGATTCTAAGAGCAACCGAGGCTTCGGTGCTGGTTCTTACAGCCTAGAAACAGAAAGACTAAAAGCTGAGACCAAGTATCACCACATGATTGAAAGCAAAACAGACTGGTGAAAATTGAGACACCCCCTCCCCCCATCAACCAGCTGCAAGAGATGTGCTATTGACTAGAATCATTAAAGGGCATTTCCAACAACTCTTTTAATAATCCTGAAAACCAGTTGGTAGGAAAAAGAATGTGGAAATTATGTGTGTGTGTTTTTTTTAAGCTGACTTGTAATTTTCACCCTTTGGCAGGGTTCAGTTTATAAAGAGGAAGTGGATTTTTAATATATTTACTATAAAGAAGTCTTCAATTGGGTAAAATGAACCACAGTCTCTAGAGCACATGGCGCTAATAAAGCTAAACAGCTATTCCCCAAGGGTTCGTAAGCTCCCCCTTGCATCTCCTCCCTTTTTAAAACTGTTCAGACTTTACTCTCCAAGCACCCTTCTGTGATGAAAACACCCAGTGCTGGCCTTGACCCAGAGGAAGTGCTTTTGACTGTGGTGGTCCTGAAACAAATCAGCTCTTTTTGAGAGGAACTTGAGGGAGTGAAATCTACAACTCACATTATCAGTCTGGCATTGAGTCCTTGTGAACAGCAGAGGCAGCAAACTTCAAACTTTATCAAGATTGTAATGCTCATTAAGGAAGTGAAATTGAGCCAGATTTGAAGGAAAGCGCTGTAGTAATTACAGAGTTATGAAGATTTAAAAGCTATGCGTCTGGGCACGCAGAGCGCAACATGTTTCCTTTGGGTTCAGAGACACCGCAATTACAGGGCTTAAGGGTAGCAAAGCACTGAATTAGAACTCCCCATTAGTTTGATTAATCACTGATGTGAATGCAGAGACTGGAATTGGATATGGCTCAGTCTGATTTGTGTCTCGTCCTAGTCTCCCATCCCCTTTTCTCCATTTCCTTTACAAGATCAGAGGGTTGGGGAAGAACACAAACCTTGTATTAATGATAAGAAATTGGGTGCAAGGAAGTTAAAACTTCCTGAAGCTTAATGACTTCCCTACATCGGTGTTGGCTTTACCAAGAGCTATATAATAGCATATTCTTTCTTCTTCCCAGGCTATTAAATGGTAATGGTACGACAATGACATGTTAGTAAATCTAAGAAAATCAGAGAATAGAGTATTTTATGTGTGTGTATAAAAGTTATCCTTATGGGAAGCTCACTGAGATACTAATATATGATATTGCATTAGATAGGCTATAACAAACAAGAAAATCAATATCTAGCCAATTAACAATAATTGGCTGGAGTCTCCTTCTTTGGAAGGAACTGTTAAACCCTTCTGATCAACTTGACTAACAAATCTGTTTGCAGAAATGGTGTCTTGCCCTGGAAAATGATGCTGCTGGTGTTGAAGTAAGTATTTTGAGGTCCGGATATTTGACTTTTAACGCAGTGCCTCCATGTCAATACAACAAAAACTCCAGCCAATTTATTTTTTTATGAATGGGGAACACAAAAGCACGAAAAGGTCAACACACTAATTCAAACCCAGCATGACCATGCAGAGAAAGAACTCTGTAAATGGAAATCCAGAACTTTTTGGCACAGAGGTACTTTACTGGACAGGACAGTCTTTAAATTGTGCAACAAGATGACCCTTGGTGGGAAAAGTGATTTTGTCACCAGGAGATTTTTAAATAAAAAGTTCACTTATATGGCCCTTTTCATATTTGAATATGAATTACAGGACTCCTGGGATCAAACATAAGACAACCAACCAACCATGCCTCTTAACTTATGTTTTCGAAGGTGCTTTCTTTCTCCACCTCAACTGCAATGATCCAGGAATAACTTCCCAGCGCAGAAAGTGGACATTTTTATTTCTTATCCTGTCTCAATGGTCTCATAATGGGTTCTGTAAGAACTTAGAAAAAATGAAAGTTTCTGCATAGAGAAACATAAGATTCACCATGAGGAACTAGAACACCTAGGAGTCTCCTATAGTAATGGCAAAACCCGCAAAAACATTTGCAGGAGTCCAAATTTACTACTTAAGAAAAAAAGAATTTAATAGGTGACCTTCCTACACATTCATTAGTGTACATATGGAATTCTTGGACAACTGTTTATAAATAACAGTTGTCCAAGAATCCTGTTGAAAAAAATGGTAAGCAAGTGCCTGAATTACAGGCTCATTTTGACCTGTTTTGAGACATGTATAAAGTAGTTCTTATTGATAATGGGGAGAACTTCACCCATGGTTGCTAGGAAAGTGAAAATAAAAGGATGGAAAAGTGAAAAAAAGACCAAAAAAAGGGTATTTTAGTTTTTAAAATTATTTTGCATTTCATTTTAACTTTGCTTTTATTTGTTTTTGGGACACAGGATATTCATTTTGAACCAACCATAGGTCTTGTGTAGTTTTGCTATGGTGGCAGACACTGCCATTTGCTTACCCTTTCTTCTTTTCTAACAGAATCTCAATTTTGTTCCAGGTAGCACAGTGGCCAGCCAATGTGCTCAGCATTCTAGACCTCCTTGCATTCAGGGTTAGCCAGATGATACAGTTCAAGATAAAGATGTCTACATAGACATCTGCTAGAGATTTCTAGGAATGTTTTTGCCTTCCTGATACAGGTGCTGTCCCTTCCTATTTCATCCTTCTTTGGCCCTGGAGAATTGACCCAAGCCTGAGACAGAAGGGCTGTCCTGTGCCTGTGGCATACATAAAAATGGAAGTCTCATGCAAAGGCATAAGGCTCCTGGGATATAAATGAGAGAGCAGAGCACTGCCCCAGACCTGAACTCCTCGTTCCAGACTTCAGTATTGTGAGAAAAATAACCCTTTATTTGGATGAGTGACTCTACATGCAGTCAGATGCAGTTTTGGTAGATAGGTTCCAGAAAAATTCAAAGAGATAGCATCTCTAGGACTTGGTGATACATAATGATAATTGCATTAGAGAGAAAAAGGGAGAGACAATTCCTAAGTTCTGAGATTAATGGGTGGTTCACTGGTGCAAATAATATGAGAAAAGACTCAGAGGTCTGTGAGGGTCTAGAACTGAAGTATATGAGACTGAGAATGAAACCAACCCCCAGTCCAGATGAGATCCAGGCACAGGAAGGAACTTATATAAGAAATACAATGACTCTCAAAGTGGTCATTTCAACACCTGGGCAGGGTTTTTGTGTAGCTACAGGGAAGGCCACTAAAGAACCTGTTCCCATAGGCCCAAAGCTGAACAACTTGAAAAGGAAAATGAGCAGAAGAACCAATGATGATTGTATCATGATGTAAGGTACCAAGACTTCTGTGGGAGGGCGGGCCTTGGAAACCATGGAAACACTCAGGGAAAGAGCCCTCTCTTCCTACTCCTTGGAGTAGACTATGCAGTCTCAGATTCATATTTGTCCTTGGGAGATCTCTGCAAGTGTGTGTGTGTGTGTGTGTGAGAGAGAGAGAGAGAGAGAGAGAGAGAGAGAGAGAGAGAGAGAGAGAGAGAGAGATTCATGGCTACTGTTGGGCAATCTGAAGAATAGACATGCATTTGTCCCCTACCTAGACATGCAGTCCTTGAGGAACAGTGGGCAGAAAACCACCCCCAGGAGACTGCAGAGGTATTTGTTGACTAACTCATACTGAAGGAAAGGTCCTGCTGTGGGAAACAGGCTGTACCCTGGGTGAGAACAGCTCCAGCAGATGAACATTCCCAAAAGGCAAAGGCAGAGTGGAAGAAGGAGATTCCACTGAGAGTAGCTGACTTGAGGGGCGAGGAGCAAGGACAGAAACTGGAGTGGGCCTTGAAGAGTCCACCTGTGAAAGCTTAAACTCTTTGAGGGTTTCCAAGGTTTCACATTCTTTGCTTCACATGTGTTTTCCCTTTGATGCTCCTCAAACCTTGAGCACAAACTGACAAACCCACATAACTGTCTGGCTGTGTTAGTGAGGAAAATGAGAGTTGAGACTCCCAATTACCCCTAAAACTCCCAGAGACCCTTGGAGAGGGAACAGGTCCCCTTACAAGGATAAGGTCCTCCAAACTTCTAGACCTCCATCCACAGTGAAGTTTGTAGCTCCCCTGGTGCAGTCAGGAGTAACATACAACTTAGAGAAGCTGAGTGATGCAGGTGGACAACTTAAGAATGGACTGGGATTCAATCTGTCCCTTTCCCAAATACCATGAGGAAGCAACCTTAAGAGTGAGATGGAAACTTCCATTTGATTTACAGAGGCAAAACAACAGGCACTGGTCCTGGTTCAGAGTTGACACTCAGTAATTGGCAGCCATTACGATAATTATGATTATTGAGTTCAGTTACTGTACATATCTGGTGGCCTTAAATGATCTAAACATGGTCCACAGAGTAAGAAATCTCATAGGCTCAGAACAAGTAGAATGTGATGTGGAGCATTTAAAGGCATAGTCAATAATCTAGCTCCAAATCTACCCTTAGCCTTTCTTCCCAGCAAGTATATGTTGGCCAACTGATGCTCTTGAGCATCACACTTACACCATAAGTGTGAAGACTTCTGTGGGCTGTACTTCTTGTTGCAGAGAAGCTCACTCCTGTCACTGTTGCCTCTTTGGTACTTTACCCCCAAAGAGTCAGCAGGTGTTCTGGAAGACCCACCATGCATCACACTAGAGGCCTGAGGAGGCCAGAAGATGCTGCAGGAGGTAAGAGAGAAATCAGAGCCAAGTGGAGCCAAGGGATAGTGGAGAACCAAATAAGATAGGGCCAGAGGGGGTCCCAACAGGAAATAGATGGTACAATCAAATGAGGATGATTTGAAGAGGGTTCTTTTACACAATGGCAGTGCATGGGGAAATGCAGGAACTCAGCAACAGCAGAGCTATTACCACCCCTAGGCCTACAGGAGTGAAGGGAGAGAGAAGTTTCCAGAAGGAGAGAGGCAAGTGGACTTCCTTAAAAGAAGCAGTGACCTTAGGTCAAGGGACAGAGTCAGCCCAAAGAGGGAACTGAGCAGAATACCTGGACTTTACTGTACTCCTACCCTCTGATTTACTTCCAGAACTCTCCATAGTTTGAACCCAACTGGAAGCCTGTGGACAAAAGAACCCTATTGACGTAATTTACATAGATCAAGCACCCTGGCTACAGAGCAGGCTGGAGAAGGATGCAGAAGAGAAGATATCTGGCCCAGTAGAGGAGGGACATCTAAGGATTGGTATTGGTGTGGTTTTCTTGCCAAGAAGTTAAGACTTCAGGTCCATTAGTAGCAGGATAGGCAAAGTACAATTATCCTAGAAATGATGATATGTTTATGTTCACCATCCAAACGCTCTCTTTGCTCTTGGGGTGAAAGACAGCCTCATTTTGGAAACTGTCATGCCAGGAGTAAGAGCAGGAAGAGAAAACCCTAGCAAGGAAATAGAGTTTTCCCTGTGACTGCCAACAGGACCACAGAGAACTAGAAAAAGATACAGTGAGCGGGTAGAAAAAGGTGCCAGGGGTGGGAGTGTGAGACAGCAGAAGTGCTCATAAAGGAAAATAAACCTCTGGCAGTCAGAGAATAGCACAGAATAGAAAGCAGCTATATAAAGTGTAGTTAGGGTCCTTAATAAAATATCACAGCTGGGAAATCAGGGGTGAGGTGAAGGCAGGTAATGGGGTCCACTTGAGATATCACATTTTCATAGTCCAAGATTCTACTTTCTTCTCTTCACCCACCATCTGCCTGGAAGTCATACAGACCTTTCCCTAACACTATATCCCGTGTGTGTGTGTGTGTGTGTGTGTGTGTGTGTGTGTGTGTGTGTGTTTTCACTTGTCACTAAGTGATCAGCATTCAATGAAACACTTCTATTTGGGGGCCATTACCATCCCTAAAACAAGAGACAGAAAAGTAGAGAGAGGCAGCTAGGGGCTGGATTTAATCTTCTCTAATATTGCAGTGTGAAGGAAACTGGGGAATGAAAACATAGTCATTTAGAAAATGGTTGATGAGTCACTGATTGGCACCGGGTGGAGAAAAGAGAAGTCATTATTCATTCAGAGTATGCCTGGTCTTTTAAAAATAGGCTCCTCACTCGGCTGGAGGGGGCGTCTGGGCTTTAGAGACTGAGAGAATGATGGCAGAGGGCGAGGGCTGCAATGGAAACTGCCCAAGGCAGGCAGGGCCCTCATACTCCATCTAGATGCATCTCAGCCCTTGAAAACCCTCCAGTTTTAACAAGCAGAAAGACAGCTTAATGCTGCCTTGTTCCTCCTGTACCTCTTTCTTGAGGCCTTAATAATACTTTTTAGGAAACTTCAGCTCTAGAGGAACCAGGCCAAGTAGAAGAGACGGCACTTTTTGTGCCAACAGACTCAACACTCAGTTAAAAAGTTCCTTCTCCAGGTCCTGGACTATGCGGATCTCTCTTCTGTCTGCTTTTGACCTCTTTGTTGTTGGTTAGTTGTTCTATAATTGAGTTGGTGGAGGTGGGGAAATTTGAATCTGTCAAATTAGAACATGTTGAAATGTTTGCTGGAGGAGGAAATTTAAAGTCCTGGGTAAGTAGAGGCTAAGTATTGCCTGGGAATTTTGTTTCTGCATGTGTTATAGGAAAACAAAATAAAAATTCTGCCTGCTAAGGGTTTTTGTTTGGTGTTCGTTTCTTTTGTTTTGTTTGTTTTGGGTTTCCTTTTTTGTTTGGTTTTTGTTTGTTTGTTGTTTTGCCTTTGCCTGATAATTCTTGGGCCTTAACGTACAGGTCTGGGCAATGGGTGAGGCACTGAATTGGAAAGAGCTTGACTGGTTTACAATGACAAGGGCAGAGAAAAGGATGCATCTAGAAGATGAGAGACAGAAAAGGAGAGAAAGCCTAGGGACCTTTTAAGAGATAGCGGTCGAGGGTAGGGGAGGAAGAGGGGCAACTATTGAGTTGTGATGAAATGGGGCTTTGGGGAGCAAAAAGATCAAAGAGAAACTTGGCTGTGTGTTTTGAATGAAACTGCTTCTTTACATTTTGTTAATATTACAGGAATAATTTAAATAGTTTTTAAATAATTTGGGGTTGTTGGAATGGTGTTTCTTCTGAATGTTGCACTGAGCTGAGGTGAAAAACAGGGTGGCCTGGATTTATGCAGATTATAAGCTTGGTTTGCATCCCATCCATGCATATGCATTTGCCTCCCACCCCCACATACAACTTTTATAATGTGCCTACAGCTTTCTTACGTTATATTTTGGTTTGTCACTTGCTTAATTAGTTGTCTTTGATCATACTGGGATAAATTTACCTACCCTAAGTAGCAACAAAAGAGAAAAGGCTGATGCTAGATCTAGTTTCAGAAAAGTAGGCAGATCTGCAAGTCCCACTTTATTTCAGCATGGAATTTTATCTTGAATATTCAATTTTGAATGCCCAGAATCTTCCAAATTTCAGTCTCCATATTGTTCAAGAAACTGTTAAGGTGCTGGAAGTAAAAGAAAGTCTCAGGAGCCTGCAGACTGTGGAGAAATGTTCCCATTTTACTGGGAGCCTGCAACTACAATTACTTCTTACACAACATTATTTTAAACATTATTATGTGTGCAACATACCGTTTCGTTCTTACATATGTATTCCTTATCAGAATCAATAATTTTCATTTTAATTTTATGCATTCTTTTTAGTCCTTCAAAATGCTAAAAATTACTTTTAGGCATACCCACTCTCCTTTTGTCCAACAAAGATATAACTTATGTAGAAAAAAGTAGTAAAGCCATACACTAAAAGAATTATACATCATAATCCAGCAGGATTTATTCCAGGATTGTAAGGTCTCAATAGATGTGTAAAGCATTTGATAAAACATAATACCTTCTCCTGATAATAATTCTTAGTCCACTCAGAATATAAGAACACTTTCTTAACAAGATAAAGAATATCTTTCATAAAACAACAGCCAACAGCGCATTTAACATTATCTAACAAACAGCAAAAGAGCTAGAAGCATTTCCATTAAAGTAAGGAAGAAACATAGAACTCTTGATATCACCATAGTTCCATTGCTATTCAACATTGTCCTGTAGGTTCTAGTCACTATGATAAGATGTTATAATAGCATCAAGTGGAAAAACTTGTCACCATTCCTGATGATTTACTTGTTTGCCCGAGGCCCCAAAAAATCTAATGATCTAGACTAATGGTGAGAATCATTGCATAAATTATATAAATGTGTGACCACTATGCTATACACTTAAACTAATATAAAATAATATTGAATGTCAACTGTAAGTTAAAAAAAGAAATAAGTAATTTTAAAAATGAAAATAATCAACTACAACCAGCAGTCATGTTTCATGTAAAAGGAAGGATGACTCAAAGACTGGAGCCAAAAGCCCAGAGGGCAGCACTAAGACTTTTTGAGAACTATTTCCAGAAATTAGACTAGCAACATGTGCCTGGCTGGAATTTGACATTGCTCTGGGCCAGTGAATGCTATATACTTCCTGTTCTTCTATTTTTATTTTTTGAATGGGTGTGTCTATAGTGGTTATTCTGTGCCCATTCCACCATTGTATGTTGGATGTATGAGGAATTAGATAACTTTTATTTAGTTCAAAGTCTTCAGATTAAGAGAAACTACTCGAGGAGCTGTAATCAAATGACTGCAGGCCAGGAGCATCATGTCGCCTTGGCCTAAAATAGGTGATGAAACCTTAGAACTCAATCTTGAACTCATTGCTATAGGATCTTTTAGGAGGCCTTATGAGGAGATGAGGTATTTTTCATGTTGAAGAAATGTAATTCGTGGTACACAGAAGGTGCTTTAAAACATCTCCTCCCATTAAAAAAAAAGGAGACTATTTCCTCTCCCCTGGAATAGTGGCTGGCTTTAATGACTTTCTTCTGATAAATGGAAGATGGAACCATTGACTCTGAGTCCAGGTTAGAAACTGTACCACAGTTCCTGCTAAATTATCTCTTGGAATACTTCTCCTTGAAATCAGTCTCTGTGTCATGTGTCATGAAGCAGGCTGCAGATATAATAACAGACATCACTGAGGTAAATCGCTGAGAAGTTCATGATCTCCAGGAGTCAGAAATGGCACTCTTCCTGTCTCAGCAATTGTCTCTTTTACCTATGGCCAGTTTGAACAGAGCTCAGTGTGGATAATCTGAGCTCTGGCTTCACTGATCATTAGTCCACAGAGCCTTTTCAGCTTACAGGACAATGAAAAAACCACCAGAACTGGGGATCATCTAGAATCTGTAACAGAGAAGCCATAGCCTGGACTAAGCTTTTGAAGGGTAATATCCAAACTTCTTAGACTGCTATTCAAGTCTTTTCACCCTTGGCCCTGACCATATTTTTCAGCTTTATTATCTACACTCTCCTCCATGGATACTGAGATCAAAGAAAATGAAGGAATTAATTGTTCCCAAACATGTTGTACACATTTCTGCCTTGAACTTTTTCATGTTTTTATATCAGTTTGATTTAAAACTTCCCAAAGAAATAAAAAACAGACAATGGGCCAAACAATCAAATTCATTAAAGTGGGCCAGTTATAAGACAAATACACAAAACTCTTTATATCATATTTCCTATGAATTAGCAATCTCCAGTTAGAAAATATATCAAGAAAAGATCTCATTTTTAATAGTAACATATATTTTTAAAAGTTACTTTCACTATGCACAAGGTATAGGCTGACCAGACATCCCATTTTAAATGGGACAGAAAACAACGGTACTATCCCATTTCAAACAGTACATATGCTCAGCCTAGTCTCACTGGACTAAATTCAAGGTGTCCATACACACCATTTGAAACGGGACAGTACCATTGTTTTTGGTCCCAATTAAAATGGTACATTTGGTCAACCTAACAAGGTGTTCATCTGTGACTTCCAGCAACTGAGATGATCACCTTACTGAGTAGCTACTGTGTTCCAACAGCTGAACTGAGGCCAAGTTCCCCCAAGTATGTATTACAGAAAAAAAGCTAGCACATCCATGGGTATCACTGCTTAGGATGAGACTTAAGAAGTCTCCTTTTCAGTTTTAAGTGGGGAAATAGGCAAACACTAATAGAGGCAGTGTGCCAGATTGGTTCCAATTACTGCTCCCCACCCACTTATCTCCCCATCCCAGGCTGCTCCTCATGGCTCACATCAAGGGCTTCACTGCTTATGGCTGGCAGAAGCCAAGGGCCCCCATTGGAGACAGCAGGAGGAGAGTGAAGCTGGGATACTTATGCAGTCTCCAGCTTCCTCTCCAGCAATAGTTGCTACATGTTGGTTGGGTCACAGGCTTGCAGCCTTCTCTAAACAGCTCCCCAATTCTGCCCACGCTTTCTCCTTTTGCCCCTTTCAGGCTTAATGTAGTAACAGCTCCCCACAGTTGCTAGCCCTGTGTCCTGCACTACCCACACTTTTGTAACAGATTCCTTTACTAAACTTTCCTCAAAATTACCCTGACTGATATGGTGATATGTGAATGACTCACGTTTGGGAAGTTGAACTGTGCTATTAAGTCATCACAACAACCTTTTAAGATGAGTATCATTATCCCTACTTGACACAGGAGGAAAGTACAGCTTAGAGAGTCTAGGTAGCTTAGGCAATGTCACCAAACTATTAAGTGGCATGGCAGAAAAGATGGAAAATTTGGGATCTGTCTGCTGCTTTAACACTTTACCACATGGCCTGTCAGGTAAATCCAAAGCTGCGTCCGACTTTGCTTCTAACCCATCACCTCCTTATAGTGTCTCAAAGTAAAATACAATGGTAACTGGCCAACTGTGATCTAATGCCTCAGCTTCCTTTTCTTCAGGCCAAAAGGTTCAGAAGGTCCTATTCTGAAGAGTGGTTCATTATGTATCCTTGCATTTAAAACTAGCTAGTGGTTTGGAGGATCAGGGAGGGAAAGGAGCCCTATACTAATCCTTAGGCTCCCACATAATAGACATTACTGAAGTTGGCTATGTCCCATTTGAGGTGATAAAAATAAAACATAAGTCCACACCCACCCAAGAATGGCAGAATCCTGAGGCAATTTCAGCCCTTCTGAATCCACAAAAGATCTCATAAAATTTAAGCCAACTAATAATGACTCATGTTCTTCTCTATCCTTCCATGGATTTTAATGGTTTTATAAATAATACTACACTTTATATAATCATTTTGGGGGGATGAGGACCTACAATTTACTCTTTAGTTAGAGGGAAGGGATTAAAATTTTTAAATAATTTAATGAAGCTCATTTACATTTTTACTGAGGAAAATTGAGTGATTGTAGTCTTTCACTTGAAGTTTTCTTTTTGCTTTTTTTCTGGGAGGACAACTATTCTTATAGATTGCATTATTTAATTGTTTTTAAATAAAAATTATCTGTTTGGTATTTAATAACAGTGAAATAAATTCAAATCCTCAGATGGTCCTTAGGAAGAAGTGTAACATTGTGAATAAGAGCTTGAACTTAGGCTTCAGCAGCCCTGAGACTTACTCCCCAGCTGTGTTATCTTATACACGTTTCTTAAATTCTCTGTGTTTCAGGTTCTTCATGTGTAAAGTGAGACTAATGATAGTATTTACTTCATAGGGTTATTGGGAGAAGTAAATGAGCCAATTTATGTAAACCCTTAAACATGGTGCTTAATATACAGTAAATACTCAATAATTGCTAATTATCATTATTACTATGTTGAAGCTTCTATGACAGGCACTGTGGAAGGTCAAAGATAAAAGAATCTCTGCATGCAAGTGGATTATAACTTTATAGAGAATAATGAGCATAAACAACTATACTACAAGGCAGAACTAATGGATGGTCTGATAGAAATAGAGTGTCATTGCAATACAGAGGATGGAGAAATTATTTCCAGTTTTATATTCTAGGGAAGGATATATGATGGAGTGCCATTTGGATTGACACTGAAGATTGTTGGGCCTTTGATAGTTAGATCAGGAGGGCAGGGAATCCTAGGCAGAGGAAATGTAAGCATGACACTTGATTTTCTATTTTCAGGATTTAACACTCTAAGTTTAATTTGGTTTGACAATGTAATTCAATTTAAAACAGTTTAAAAGATTTTTTTCTTTTCTCTGTTCCCCTCCCCTGTCAGCTTTAAAGACCATATGCATATCAATTTCAATGACACTGTTTACTTCAAAACTGAAGCCTGAATGCCTGCCTTGCTAATTTACAGGACTGCTAGCCTTAAATATTTGTTTCCTCAATATTGCAGGCTACCTCGGAAGAAAATCTATTTACATTGACTTGAAGTTACCACCTTCAGACACCTGTTTCATCAACCACCAGATATTTCCCTCTTCAAACTTCTTTGCCTAAGACCACCTTTCCCCTACCTTCTTTTCCTTTGTTCTGCCTCTTCTTATGTGTCTATAAAACTTTTGGGCCATGCTAGGATTAGGGAGATGGTCTTTGGACTAGAGTTCACCATCCTCCCAAAATGCTAGCATTTTGCACAAACCTGCTTTTCTTTCCACCAACCTTGTCTCTCAGTTATTGACCTACAAGTGGCAAGCAGTTGAATCCTTAGCCTGGTAACAGAAACAATGAGGATAAAGGTACAGAGGAAAGGGGATCAATGTTATGCTCAGTGTAGAGTGTAGCTGGAGCACAATATGCATTAAGGATGACAGGAGATCAAGGGACTTGAAAAGTGGACAGGGACTGGAAAAATGGCCAGGTGGAGATAAAGCAGAAATAGTCTGCAGGTGGGTGGTCATATGGTCACGTAAGAAACTGAAGCCAAGAATGAAAGGAAAGTAAAAGCAA